>MU759837.1:2661-17630 GCA_026770625.1 Nicotiana glauca | reverse complement strand
GGATCGGGCTGCACGCCGCAGCGAATGCTACGATGATATTGTGCTTGGGTTGTAGGAGCCCCTCCGGAGTCTGAATCCCCACAGTGAGCGCAGGTACCCAAGTGGATCGGGTTGTACACCGCAGCGGTCATGTGCATTGCATTGCATTCATGTTCTGATGTTTATCTGATCTAGTTGTTTCTATCTTGTTGCCATTTCACCGTTAACTATGCTAAATTGTTATTGTTAGCTTTACATTGTGGTATTTTCGGGATTTCATACTTTCATCATTATATATGTCTATTACCACTGAGTTGGAAGTACTCACTTTACTCCCTGCACCATGTATGCAGATTCAGGTGTCTCGGGAGCATAGTTGAGCTTTTGCTGCTTCAGAGTTTCTTAGGAGTTGTCGAGGTAGCTGTCTGACATTCGTAGGGCCCGACTCCTCCCTATCCCTTTATTATTTCCGCATTTGTGAACATCAGTATTACTGAGGATTTATTATTTTGTTATCTTAGAGGCTCTAGACTCATGACCCCAGGTCTTTGGGAGTTTTATTGGCAGTTGTTATGATTTTCGTATTACTTCTGTCTATTATTACTTGTTGGAATTATATTATTTGATAATTTAATGCTATAAATTGGAAATGGGTTGTGTGGTTGAGTTGTGAGTGTTAATTGGTCGGGCTTGCCTAGCAATTGTGTTGGGCGCCATCACGACCAGGTTTGGGGGTCTTGACAAATGATCTTTCCATTTCTATGGCCTCCAATGGTCCTTAATTATCAGGCATGTACCTATTTTCTCTTATGTAGCTAACACGTACGGTATCTTCGTAGTCGATCATGTGGATATTGCTCATATATTATTTGGACATCATTCTTCTTTATTGCTTCGTCTCCCATGCAATCTCTCATCGTAATGTTGGTCTCGGTGAGTTTGTTTTTCACCAGTACACAATAGCACCAGGCTTTTCTACTATTGAGTGCTCCTGAGCAGCTATAAACAACATCATCTTTACAAAATTAATATATTTATATTTATATTATATTAAAAGCAAGAAACGCCTTCGCGAAATATCGTTCGTCTTTTTTATCCTTAATAAAAGATTTCACATTGGACAAAATTATAAATTAAGTTATATTCTTAACATTTAGGACTTTGAGATCAACTTAAAAGTTTTTATTAGATTATTAATATGTAAGAAGTCCTAATATTTAGGACTTTAAACTTTATTAAATGTTTTACCTTATATAAATATTTTTCTAGAATTTCAGCACCATATTTTTACTTCTAGGACGTCCAAAGCTTTTACTTCAAAGTTATTATATTTTTAATTATCACTAACAAATATTTATTTTTTTGGGTCAAACGAAAAATTTTATATTTAACTAAGGAAATATGTACAACCGCTAGCTCATGGGACTCTAGAGCTAGACCCTATCTAAAATTCCTATTACAAAATTTTAATTTTCTGTTTCTTTTCCTAGCAGATTAGTGTACTATACATTGTCTCGTGTAGTAAATCTATTTAAATGTTCTAATAAGATCTTCCATTTACTATGTTGTTGGCCCTTTATATGAAACTGTAGAATAATCTCTCGAACTCTCCTTGCATAGGTGGTATGTTGCTTTTGAAATCTTCTCATGTTTCTTTCCAGCCAAGTGAAGTATACTGTTACTGCAGATAAGAACATCATGATTTGAGCTCTTGGTCTACCATTGTTGACTCTCTTGGTTAGCCATTGTACTTCCTCGTCCCAGCTTCCAGTTGAGTGCTTTTCTCCCGACCAATCCAATAGTATAGTCCATATCGATTTTGCATATTCACATTCAAAGAAAAGATGAGTAAGTGATTCTTCCTTTTTACTGGTACACAGTACACACTCCTTTGGCACATCAATATTTTATTTTGCCAATCGATCAACTGTTGCGAGTCTTTGATTGAGAGTTAACCACAGTATGATTCTATGTCTTGGTATAGTGTTAGCTCCCAGTACTAGATTCTTCCATGGAACTTTTTGGAATTATGGTCTTGCAGCTATGTACACTCTTTTTATGCTGAATTTTCCTTGCTTACAGAATGTATTGACATCTCCAGCAATATTCACAGACCCTAACCATTCTCTTATGTCAAATAACTTTCGAACAATCCAGCAAGCCTGCTTTGGAGTTGGCATTGTATTGGCATCCCTCCTCTTTATGTAGAAGTTATGGATCTATTTTACCCATAAAATGTCCTTCTTGGCAATGATAGCCCATAGAAGTTTGCATAAAGCAGCCTTGTTCCATGAGTAGAAGTCCATAATTCTTAGCCCTCCTGTTGAGCTTGGCATAAGCATTCTTTCCCATGATGCCAAAGCCCTTTTTGATGGTTCATTACTCCCCGTCCATAAGAATGTCCTGCACATAGCAATAAACATGTGCAATATCTTTTTTGGTAGTAAGAAAACTTGTGCCCAATACGTTTGCATTTCAAATAATACACTTTTGATCAATTGTAGTCGACCACTATATGATAAAAACTTGATGGTCCAACACTTGATTCTTGCAATGATTCTCTCCACCAGTGGCATACGTTGATGAGTGGACAACTTTTTTGTTGACAGTGGTACTACCAAGTATCTGAAAGGGAATTCTCCTAGTGCAAAGTGCATATCTGCAATAATTGAGGCTTTAAATTCCTCAGTCACTCTAGCCACATAGAATGAACTTTTTTCCATGTTTGCTTGTAGACCAGTTACCTCTGAGAAGTGGTGTAATTCCTACAATATCAATCTGATTGAAATTCTGTCTGCTCGGCAACATATGATCACGTCATAGGCAAGATCGCAATTCTGTCTAGATTCTCAGTTTTCCAATATTGTATTGGCAACCCAGGTAGGGTTACCCATGTAGGAACAATATGGTTAGTTTCCTTGCTGATATCAAAATTCGGTGCCCATTGCTTCAGTATCACAGGTCTATTGTTAAAAGTATATGGCCCATACTTTAATACTTTCAATCTGTCTTCAACATCTTGAAATCGAAAGATAAAGTATCCATCATCGCATAGATATACCTATGGAGTATCCACAAAGGGCCAGACTCCATAGACAAATTTCAGCATCTCCTTGAAGGAAGGTAACCCACCTAGCACGCAGCTTATTAAGCTTGATTTCCACTTCCGGGTCTCCTCTTCAACTTCAATTAGGTTGACTCGTACCATCTTTACTCCTTCGTTCATAATTGGTTGGTAATACTCGAGTTTCGATCCTTGTTGTGTAGATCGATTCCCTCGTACCACATCTGCTAAATTAGCCCTAGTTTCATGCGATTCCGCTGATAATGTTAGTTTCTTGTTGCTACAGTCGCATCCATTTCCACTGGTTTGGGATTGCTTCTTCTTTTATCAGGTCCTCATTCATTGGAGCTTGAAGAATTGTTGGAGTACTTCCCATCCCTTGCATCCAGTGAACCAATTGAGTCGGTTCTAGGGTTTGAGGGATCTCTGATTCCGGTGTAACCATTCTATTTTCAGTGTTCGACATCGTGTCTGCATCCGTCGCCGGCTCATTGCATCGTTTGCGTCGGGTCATCGATGGAGGCGTGCGTTAGCTATTACTTGCGTAACGTGCGCCTCTAGTTATTCGATACTTGTACGAATAAAAATTCTCACAGACTACGTTTCTCCATTTAAATTAATCTTAAGCCAAAATTTAATGAAACAAAATTACTAACAAATATTAAATCCTATCTAATTTCAAATTACTAATAAGTTTTTTTTTGTACACCTTAATTTTAATTTGTAATTTAAATAAATATTATTAGATAAGATCATGAATAAATGAATATAATTCATTGTATGTGTGTCAATTTCCTTATCAATATTTATCATTTTCAACAACTTGAATTTTTATTTAATATTTATTTTGTGATTTAAAACATGCTTTGAATGTTTTTTTAAATATGAGATTTTTATTATCTATACTAATTTTGAAATTTGTTTGCCCTTACTATTGAGGTTTTAACTTAATTACAAGTTCATATAAAATTACCAATTTTATACAAAATAATATTTTAGACTCTAATGTATTCTCTCTCTCTTCCACCAAAATTAAAATTATAAATTAATAGAAGAATATTTAGCCTATTCTCCTCAATTTCAGCCATAACTTTACGACAACAAAGAGATTTGGCCGTCAAGAAATTCCATTATGTTTTCTCTTTCTTTTTATTTTTTATTTTTTTCTATGTTAAACAACGAACACGAATGCTCGCTTTTGAACGAGCGAAAACAGTTAATTTCTTTTAGCTTTTTGGAATCAATAAACAAAATAGTATTAGTTTGAAGCAAGTAGAATGAATTGGAAACTATGTTAATCCATTAAAAACTCCATTGATAGCCTTTAAAAAGTTTCGAAGCTTTGAATTTAAAAATCGAATTTTATAAAATTGTTATTTTCTTGGATTGGATATTGTTGCAAATGATTGGGAATATGTTTTGGAGTTTATATCTCAATTTTGAGAGAATTTGGTGAAGATTCGAAGTGGTTTTGGTCGAAATTTCAGATTGAAACTCGAAAAAGAAGACATTAACAAATTGTATATATTTTATATGTCGGGTGTAGAAACGATATACAAAATATATACAAATAATATATTTATATATAAATTGTAAGTAAATGATAGTTTTTGACTGGATTCTACACAAAAAAAAATAATATTAAATTGTAGATATATTATAGATTTTTACCAGTTTTGTATATATTTTGTAAAAAGCTTAGTTACTTTACATAAATAGAAAAACTTTGACAAAATCGATAAATAAGTTTAAAATCTAAAATGTATACAAAAAGTCCCAATAATTATTCTCATCAATATAGATTATACGTGCAATGCATATATCCTACGACTAGTCTATAAAAGAGTTGTTCTCGATTCTAGGGAGGCCGTTAACAGCTTCACAACTTTTAAGATTAATGAGATAAGTATTTACCATTTTGAGAATAACAAGACCACATTCGTTAAACTAATTGATCTCTCATGCCAAATACACCACAATGTCTTCACATCTTTTGAATCGTTGACACCAAGTTTACCCAAAGAGCAAGACGAGAGATTAAGACACTGGCATTACTGGCTCAGTGAACCACGATTGAATATCCTACAGAGCTTCTGGAAATTCTAAAGTTTCTTCTTAAAAGATGCATTGAGTAGTGCGAGGTGACTGGAAATGGTGAAAACATAAACTATTGAGAATGTATGCTCAAACAATTCATAAATCATAGTTTAAAAATGAGTCTCAAGAAAGAATTATACACTGATTTGGGTAGCGGCCGCGCGAACGCAGGCCTCCGCTGCCACAAATCATGACGTAGCCTCGACCACTTAGGTCGACCTTAGGCGGGCATCCTTTCAAAGTGCAGTGGAGGTCACCAACCTAGGCCATGGATCTCCTTGATTGCTCATTGACCCCGTCCAGGTAAGTATGTTTCTCATTTGTCCTTGGCCTTATATTATAGTATCTCCTTACAAATTCTTCTATCTTCTCCACATAACGATCTGGGACTGAGTGATCATTCTTCGATTTGCATATCAATATTGGATTTCAATTTTTCAGAGACTTCCCATAGTTACCACATCTAATATGTAGCTCAACCTTTGACCAAACACTACATATCTTCCTTGTGCATATTTCTCTCTGTGTTAAAAGATGAAATTAATAACAAATCATGACTGACAGTATCTCTCCTACTCCTGCTGCTTAGTTTAACAAAGACGTTAATAATACGAGGTCAAGTTATACTACAATTAATTATTCCGGAATTAGTTATTAATAGAAATTAAGGGTCCACCAAACTATATAGAGAACCAGGTTCTCTATTAGTTCCCACAGAATACACGCACACAGCAGTAAGTAAATGACATAATGGAGTTTTACGTGAAAAACTCCCAGCTCATGGAATTAAAAATCACGACCTATCCTTGTAGGATTTCAACTTCACTACTGAGCAAACTTCATATTACAGTCTATTGTAACCTAGGAATTAACCCCCTAATCCCTCATTAACTGGTAACACTCTATTACAAGCGCATTTGTAATAACTCTATTACAAAGCTTACAGCTCGACTAACTCTAGCCTAGAGACAAACACAATAGTTCATGATTTTACAAAGGTTTGCTACACAATGCTTCTAACTAAACTAAGTAGAAATTATCTGTAAAGTACTTTAACAAAGGTGCATCACAACTAAGAACATGTAATGACTCAATACATGGAACTTGTTCATTGTTATGTTGTTCTTTGTTCTTGATGCCCTTGAGAATCACTTGCCAGATTGATTGATCACTTGAGAGAATGCTTGATTGATTCTTGAATATGTGTGTGATATTTTACCTTTGCTTCAATGTTAATATTGCATAGGTGACATCACTTGAATGATGCAAGCATGTTTGGCACAAGGGCATTCCTCAAAAAAGTTGACTGTTGCACTGTTTGCGTTGTTGCGTGTGCAGGCAACAACTTTACAGCTATCGAGGGGTCTGATACAGTCACCAAGGGAACTGGTGTTCATCTGTTCCCTCTGCTGTTTCTCTGACTCTGAAGAGTTGAACCACGTCCCCAGCTTGAGACTTGTCATTCTTAAGTACTTGAGGATGTGTAACATGTTCCTCATCTGGTTCTTATCTTTAAGTTTGTTAGATCATCAAACATAATAGGGATGCATATAACCTATCAATTTCCCCCTTTTTGATGATGACACACTTATAATTGAAGTTTCCCCTAAGAACAAGAATAGCATACGTATTTTCTATATTCCCCCTAAATTTGTTCCCCATCAATGACAAACTTATAATTGAGTTCCCCCTAAGAACCAGAATAGCATACGTATTTCCTGTATTCCCCCTGAATTTGTTCCCCATCAATTAATTTTTCCCCTTTTGGCATCATAAAAAGAGCAGTAGCAGGCAATAAGCAAAAAGAAGTCTAGCTTGGTTAACGCATGTCACATGTGTGTACACAAACATGACTAAAAACAAAACAGAAGAGCAAGGCATGCACAGCAAAAGGACAAAATTTTCATTAATTTTGGAATTAAAATAGGGAGCAGTTCCATTTTTACCAAAACATCCACTAAATAAAAATAATAAAAAGGTACCAGTCATAAAAGTGAAACACTTAGGAACTGAAACAAAGGACAGAAACTAGGAACTTGACACTGGGAAGGGAACAACTTTTAAGGAGCACTAGCAGGGGAAGGCCCAGATAAGGAGGAGAATGTTCTAAGGAGGATATCCATGCGGTCATTTGCTGTCACCTGCTCGTTGAGCAACCTCTCTTTCAGGTACTCAACATGTTTCCTAAGGTTAGCATTTTCCTTTGTTAGATGGGAAACCTCTATGCTTTGGGAACTGCTGGGACCAGGTTCCTCCTGGTCCTGATTGAGCTAACCTTCAAGAATGGCATTCTGTGCCTTCAGCTTCCTTATCTCTTTAGTGGCGCTGTTCTGAGCGTTTATCAGCTGAGAGATAGTAGAATTGCTTCCTGCCCCTCCACTGCTATAGTAGAATTGCTTCCTGCCCCTCCACTGCTATCAATTAACTCACACTCCTCGAGGGTGGTCTTGGAGAAGGTTTGCTTACGAGTACTCACTTTAGCTTTTCCCGAAAGGACTTTGAAGAATTCAATAACCTTAGTGAGGAGGAACCTATAAGGCAGTCCATGATTACCACCCTTGAAATCTGCCACTTTCTTCAAGTGCTTTATCGTAAGATCGAGCAGGTTTATAGTAGTGTAACCATCCAGTGCTTCCATGAGAAACAAGTCTTCTTGTGACATAATGGAACGTCTTTCTGCGCGTGGAAGCAGAACTTTGTTCACCATTTCAAACAACAGTTGGTACACTGGAAGGAGGGACTTCATGTGTACCTGTTCCTCTTGTTGTACTGCCTTATCCTTCAAGATGGAATTTCTGAAGTTCGAAGAGCAGGTTCCCACAATAGAGGACATTCCTTTTGTAGGCACACCTAAAATGGTTTTCAGAACAGTAGTATCCATCACAAAATAAACACCATTCACTTTCAGGAAAATGTTATCATCCTCAACTGTGAAGAAGTCAGCATAGAAATTACACATTTCTACCTCTTGCACTTTGTGATTGTCACTATGAACAAATGGGTCCACTGCAGGAATTCGCAGATATCAGCCAATTGGTGCATTCCTGATAGGTCAAGAATATCAGGGGAAATGTGCGGCCATACAGCACCTTTTGGTTTCTCAAATTTTCCCTTCCAACATCTTGGGTTGCACCAACCTTGGCCTTCTTTGAGGAATCAGGTTCCTCACTAGCACCAGCCTTCTTTTTCACTGATTTTCTCGCTCTTCCCTTTGTCCGTAGATTTCTTGGACACCTTCTCATCAGACTCCTCAACCATTCTTTCATCAGACTCCTCAACCACTCTCTCACTAGATGTTTTACCCTCAATATTTCTCATACCCATCTCACTCACAGAAGATTCTCTCTTGGACTTTGGAACTGTAGGTTTCTTTGAGGACTTACGAGCTAAGGAAACAGATTCCTCAGTTACCTCATCATCAATGTCAACAATTAGTGCTGGAGGCACTAACTTCTCATTTACAGCCTTTCCATCTTTTACCAATATCCTCTTCTTCTTTTTTTCTTTGTTTTTCCTCAGGACCGACTCAAGGGCTTCCTTTTTCTGCAACCTAGTGGTAGGTTGATAACTAGGGATTATGATACATTTTATACTCCTTCATGCTTAAGTTTTGATTAGAAATGTGTACGAAATAGTCCCAAAGGCTCACAAGTTGTGCTTGATTGCACGTTTGATCAACAAGGTAACAAGATGTCAAAGATCAGCTCAAAAAGGAGTGAAACTTGCACAAGTACCAAGATAAGACAAAGCTCAAGAAAAACAGGGCCAGTGCGGCCGCACACCATTCTGTGCGGTCCGCACAAGTGAGGTTCAGAGAGGCTGCTATTCAGGTAAAAAGGCAATGCGGCCGCACAAGGTTTTGTGCGATCCGCACTAGGATCAATGCAGCCGCACTCGATTTAATGCGGTTCGCTGAGAGAAGGTTCAGAGAGTTGCCAGTTCCAAGTTTGAAGCCCTATGCAGTGCGCGCTCCATTTTAAACGGACTGCACTAGAAGCCACCGCGGCCGTACTCAATTTTGCGCAGTCCGCTTTGCCCAAGTTCAAAGAGCTGGATTTTCAAGTCAAGAGCCTTAGTGTGGCCGCACATGATTTTGTGCGATCCGCACTAGCCCCGCAGGGGTATTTTTGTCCGAGATTTTTAGCCTAGTATAAATAGATTCTTTTCTCATTTTTAGGTTATCAAATAGTTTTGTACGTAGAGCTGCACTCGTGACTTGGTTTATTTTGCTATTTTGAGTAATTTTAGCTTAATTTCACCATTGAATCTTCAAGTTCTTCTTAGTAATTAATTATTATGAGTTTATCTTCATCTATTTATCTATTTTTCTCTTTAATTATGAGTAGCTAGACCCATCAGCTGGGGTTGTAACTCAACCCTAGTGTGGATAATTGATGGGTCTTGAGTTTTAGGGCTTGATTAACTATGGGTGCTTGATATTTGGGATAATTTCATGTTTAATTTCTAAATTAGTGGTTGCAAACACTAGTTTGTGTTTAGTTGACTTTGGATCTTCTTGAGAAAGAGAGTCTAAGTCTCTAAAATTAGTCCAGCAAGGAATTGGGGCGTACTCAAGAGAATTGATAGCCCCAATTAAAGGTTTAAACCGAGAGATCGTAATACTCGACTTGAACCTTAATTGCTTGTGCAAATTTGCATACCCAATTGGTCTTGAGAAAGTCAATTCGAGAAAATCACTCGAACTACTGAGAGGTATAGAGTGAGTAGAATTGAGCAATGGTTAAATCATACTCCCCAAATGTGACAATCTAGCTTTAGACTCAAGAATCCGTCAATTGACCACCAAGGAGAAAGTCACTACCCTAGTGACTTTTAATCATTTGAACAACTCGCAATAGTTTAACGCTAGCTTATTTTAGTTTAATTGAGCATTGTAGTTTTATAAAATTAGAATCATAATTAAAACCAAAAATGTGTAGAAGTACAATTTGGAACAAATACACAACTCTACTTTAGATAGACACCCAAATCCAATATCTAGCTCCCTGTGGAAATCGATCCCGGCCCTAAATCGGTTAAAAGCTGCTTTGACCTCTCTCGCTACTCAATAGTGGTACAGGGTTGGCCTTGATCACTTTTTGGCGTCGTTACCGGGGAGCTAACGGTTTTGGCTATCTATCTAAAGAGTCTTGTTTATTGTTCTTCTTTCCTTCTTTGTTAGTAATTGGTGTGTGGCACAACTTCAGGTACAAAATGGCATTAAATGCTAATGACCCTCTTGGAAATGTGATTGCGGGGGAGGAGGTTGATGATAATGGAGAGGAAGAGGTGCCTCTTGTACCTCAAGGACAATGTAGAGGCCGTCAGGACAATGCAAATAAGAACATTCCAGACCTTCCTCCACCACCTCCAAGAGTGGCTCCTAGAGTTATTCCCAACCAAGGCTATGCGAGTGCAATTGTTTCGTCCCATATCCAGGGCGGCAATTTTAAAATAACCAACGTGATGCTGACATTGTTGGAGCAGCGTGGGTACTTCACGGGTGCTCCTACTCAGAATGCTTACAAACATCTCAAGGGGTTCGTGGATACCTGTAGGGGGAGCAAGCAAACCAATGTGTCCGAGGATGTACTTCGATTGAGGCACTTCCCATTCTCACTAAGAGGGAAGGCATTGGATTGGCTTGAGCGACTTCCCAGCCATTCCATCATAACTTGGGATGAGTTGGCGGATAAGTTCATTGCCAAACGTTTCTCACCGGGGGACATGGCAATCCGACGGGATGAGATCTTAGCCTTCAAGCAGGTGCCCACCAAACCATTGCAAGAGATTTGGGAGAGATATAGAACTATGGTCAAGTAATTCCCCAACAATTATGTGACAGAGGTGATGATACTACAGACCTTCTATCGTGGAATCGATACAATGAATCAATGCATGTGAATCAATTGGCTGGGGGTAATTTCATGAAGTTGCCTTATGATAAAGCTTGTGTTGTTCTTGACGAGATGGCTGACACATCCTCCGCTTGGCAAAGTAGAGCCAATATGCCACATGGTGACCCCATGGTCACTCATTTGCACAAAGAACTACATGACCATTGACAGGCTATAGCAGAACTTACAACAACAATGAACCAATTAGCAAAGGCACAGTTGCAACAAGTTCAGAATCCTCGCCAAGTAAATTCCATGGAGGGTGTCAACATGCTTGTGAACAATAGAAGACAGAGAGGTCAACAGAACCAAGGGAATTTTGATCAATTTGATAATGATTGTGGTGGATTCCAAGATGATTTTTATGATGGGCAAAACGAAGAGGTGCAATATGTGAATAACTATCAAGGCCAAAGAGGCAATTCTTCTAACCAACAGCAACAATAGAGATCCCAGGGCAACTGGCGTAACCAACAGCAAGGCAACAATAATTGGAACAATCTATAATAAGGGAATAACAATTGGGGAAATCAAAACAACAATCAGAACAATCAGGGAAACTGGGGCAACAACAACAGTTGGGGTGGAAATAACAACAACCAGAGTGGATGGAACAATAACCAAAGAAATCAGGGGCAAGGCTTTCAAAGGCCCCCATTGTACCAACAACCGAGCAACCCACTGCCTTTTCCATCCTAGGGTCCTAGTTCTTCGAACAATGAAATGCGTAGAATTGAAATGATGTTTGAACAGATGATGAAAAAGAATGCTGACTCTAATGCGCAATTGGCTTCTCACAATACTTTAATAAGGAATTTAGAGGTCCAGCTAGTCTAAATCACAGTCTTTGAATACTCACCCTAAGGGGTCTCTACCAAGTGATACGATAGTTAACCCAAAGGGCAATAACAATCATGTTATGGTGGTAACTACAAGGAGTGGATAAGGCGTGATGTGAATGCCTCCAAACAAAAGCAAGTTTTGGATGATGAAGTTGAGTTGCAAGAAGATGAAGTTCCTTTGGTGGTTGAGAATGTGGTTGATGAAAATGTGAATCAAGAAGTGAGGATTGATATTCAAGATGCCGAGGTGGAAATACAAAATGACGTGAACCCGTCTAGGGAACACGTAATTGACATACTAGAGCCGATTCTGCCAAAAGCCAAGGCACTCTTGCCTAGGCCACCTCCCTCTTATCCTCAGAGGCTAGCCAAGCAGAAAAATGAGAATCAGTTCAAAAAGTTCATTAACATGATGAAAAGCTTATCCATTAATGTGCCTTTTGTGGAGGCTTTAGAGCAAATGCCCGGATATGCTAAATTCATGAAAGATTTGGTGACGAAGAAAAGATCCATGGACTGTGAAACTATCAAGATGATCCACCAAATTCATGCTATAGTACATTCAATGGCTCTGAAGTTGGAGGATCCCAGTGCTTTCACTATCCCTTGCACTATTGAAAGTGCAGACTTTGCTAAAGCTTTATATGATCTAGGGGCTAGTATCAATTTGATGTCCTACTCAGTTTTCAAGACTTTGGGTATTTGGCCACCGAGGCCAACTTCTATGAGATTGCAAATGGTGGATAGATCAATGAAGAGACCATTAGGTATTGTTGACTATGTGCTTGTCCGGGTGGACAAATTTATCTTGCCAGCTAATTTTGTGATCTTGGACTGTGAGGTAGATTATGGGGTTCCGATCATATTGGGGAGACCTTTCCTTGCTACGGGGAAGGCTCTAGTAGATGTGGAAGGAAGGGAACTCACTTTCAGGGTGGGTGATAAAAAGGTCATTTTTCATGTGTGCAAGTCAATGAAGCAGGCCAATTGTACAGAAGTGTGCTCATTTGTGGATCGTGTCACGGCTGTGATAATTGATGATACTAGTGCAATGATCAATGTGGAGGACCCTTTAGAGGCCGTATTGTTGAATCTTGATATCAATGATGATAAGGATCGAGTGGAGTGTGTGAGTGATTTACATGGAATGGGCTTTTATTCTTATGAGCCTAGGAAACTCTCTTTGGATCTGGAAAATAGAAAGACCCCTCCAACAAAGCCTTCAATTAAGGAACCTCCGTTTTTGGAGTTGAATTCATTACCTCCACACCTCAGGTATGAATCTTTAGTCCCTAGTTCAACTTTACCAGTTATTATTTCCTCTTATCTTACTAACATGTAGGTAGATAACATATTGGCGGTGCTCAAAAAACGGAAGAAGGCAATTGGATGGACCGTAGATGATATTCAGGGAATAAGCCTCGCATTCTATATACATAAGATTATTCTATAAGATGATGTAAAACCCTCCTTGGAACATCAAAGGGGGTTGAACGAGGCAATGCAAGAGGTTGTAAGAAAGGAGGTGTTCAAGTGGTTAGATGTCAGAGTGGTGTAGCCTATCTCTGATAGCTTGTGGACTTTATCGGTATAGTGTGTGCCAAAATAGGGTGGTATGACCGTTGTGACCAATGCTAATAATGAACTTATTCCAACTCGGACAGTGACCAGATGGAGGGTGTGCACGGACTACCGCAAGCTGAACAAGGTGACCCGCAAGGATCACTTCCCATTGCCTTTCCTTGACCAGATGCTTGATCGTCTTGCTGGGCATGCCTTATATTGTTTCTTGGATGGATATTCGGGGTACAATCAAATTTTGATAGCTCTATAGGATCAGGAGAAGACAACCTTTACTTGTCCATATGGCACTTTTTCCTTTTCTCGGATGCTCTTTGGGTTGTGCAATGCACCGGCAACATTCCAACGGTGTATGATGGCCATTTTCACTGATATGGTGGAAGATATTTTGGAGGTGTTCATGGACGACTTCAGCATTGTGGGTGATTTATTTGATGAGTGTCTGAAGAATTTGGATAGAGTGTTGGCCCGGTGTGAAGACACCAATCTTGTGCTAAACTGGGAAAAATGCCACTTCATGGTTGAAGAGGGCATAGTGTTGGGCCATAAAATTTCAAAGAATGGTATTGAGGTTGAAAAGTCCAAAATTGAGGTGATTTCAAGACTTCCTCCCCCCACTTATGTCAAAGGGGTTAGAAGTTTCCTTGGGCATGCGGGGTTCTACCGACAATTTATCAAGCACTTTCCGAAGGTAGTAAATCCTTTGTGCAAGTTGCTAGAAAAGGATTCCATGTTCGTATTTGATAAGGGATGTATGCAAGCCTTTGAACTTCTCAAGCATAAGTTGACCACCACTCGATCATTACCGCACCAAATTGGAGCTTGCCTTTCGAGCTCATGTGTGACGCGAGTGATGTTGCGGTTGGGGCAGTTTTGGGTCAAAGAGTGAATAAAATGTTTCATCCGGTGTACTATGCAAGCAAGACAATGAATGTGGCTCAAAGGAACTACACGGTAACTGATAAAGAGTTGTTGGCTATTGTGTTTGCAATGGAAAAATTTCGGCCATATCTTATGGGAGCCAAGGTCATAGTGCACACCTATCATGGAGCTCCTAGGTACTTGATGACAAAGAAAGACTCCAAAGCTAGACTTATGTGATGGGTCTTATTACTTCAAGAGTTTGATTTGGAAATTGTGGACCGGAAAGGTAGTGAAAACCAAGTGCCAGATCGCTTGTTTCGCTTAGAGAAGGAAGGAAGGCCGTGTGATGGCCTAGAGATCAATGATGCATTTCCCGGTGAGTAGCTACTTTCTATGTCGATGAGTGATATGCTATGGTTTGCGGATGTTGCTAATTTTTTTGTGACTGGCATCATCCTGTGTGAGCTCTCTTCTAACCAAAAAAAGAAGCTCAAACGGGATAGTCTGGACTTCTATTGGGATGAGCCATACCTATTCAAGATTTGCACCGACAGAGTGACCCAGAGGTATGTCTCTGAGGAGGAGCAATCGAGTATCTTAGAGTCTTGTCATTCCTCTCCCTATGCTGGCCATCATGGGGGGGGG
>MU759836.1:6065-16213 GCA_026770625.1 Nicotiana glauca | reverse complement strand
TAATACCTGAAATGAAGCTGTTCATGGCCTCCGACTGCTGAACGGAGAGCTAGTGCTCAAAACGACCGGTCGGGTTGTTACAGAAGGTTTACATAATTATCTGGCTGCATTCTAGAATTGGGCCCATTTTGAGCCCAAAATTCGGCTGCTTCATAGACATAGGCTGCCTGACTTATGTGTTTGAATTACCTTTTGTTTGGGCCAACTTTAGGCCCAAAATTACTAGAAGTCGAACTTTCCCCCCTTTTAAATGACATTAGGAATAAGGGAATTAAATCATGAATATAAAACTGAGTCTTGAATTAGGTAGCAGGTTCAAGCTAAAAGGATTTCTCCTTTTGTTTGAATTCGGACTTGAATTTGAGACTCGAATTTATATTTATGAGTTAATTGGCTTTTAGAAACAAATAATAAAAATAGAAAAATTTTAGTTTGCCTTAGGATTGGCCTTTAATAATAAAAATGAGATGAGCCTCGCCAAATCAAATACATAATTGCGAGGCCCTCATCAATTACTTAATTCAAAAGTGCTTAGTATTCGGGACGGGCCGTTTAGCGAATTTCACGGCGTTCCCAAAAGATAACAATACGTTAGTCGCTTTAGATGGGCTTTAATTAATTTTACCTTCCTAAATACGGGTGCGCATTACATGCGACCCAAATCCAAATCCGAAAATGTTGAATAAGAATGTGTCGAGGATCCGGGTGCATTTCATGTGACGTGGTCCAAAAATACGTTCTTAAACGACGTTCACTTTCTTAAATAAAATAATAATGGATAAAAGCTGTAAATAAATTTTAAAAATTGCACTATAAGTTTAACATGTACTAAAATCAAAATTTAGCCAAATATAATAGTTGAGCGACCGTGCTAGAACCACGGAATTCGGGAATGCCTAACCCCTTCTCCCAGGTTAACAGAATTCCTTACTCGAATTTCTGGTTCGCGACTGTTAAACAAAGTCAAACCCTTTTCTCGATTCGGGATTCAAACCGGTGACTTGAGACACCATAAATCTCCCAAATGGCGACTCTGAATCTTAAATAAAACCAATCCCGTTTAGATTGTCCTTTATTTGGAAAAACTCCTTTTATTATACCCTTCCCCGGGGTATAGTAAAGCGCGGAAAAAGGAGGTGTGATAGCTCTGGCGACTCTGCTGGGGATAAGAACCGAGAATTTCGGTTCAGGGTTCAAGAATTCGAGCTCAGTTAAATTGTTGTATTTGGCTTTATTTGATTTTGCTACATGTTACATGCCTTATGTGCTAAATGTTTTACCGTTTTAATATTTGTTGAATTGTATATAAACTGTCGCGAATCCCTCCCTCTTTCTGAGTCTTCTACATAATGGAGAAGGGTGCACTTCAGGTAGCTTCTCTTCTGTTTAGAGTCTTTTTCCCAATTTAGAACGAGGTTTGGATAAGTTGCAAAGCCGGCGGAGCTTCTGTATCCCCGGTACGCTGCCTCCCCCTCGGCCCGAGTTGTCCGCTCGGGTAAGCCAGGTCTAGACCAATAAACCTAGGGTTTAAACCTAGAAGAACAATAAACTCATGCCGGATCCCTAGTAGGACGCTTATTTGCATCACGTGCATTTTGACTTAGGGGACTCAACACAGGGGTTGGGTCCGTCTAGGACAGATGACCCGAATTGAAATGACCATCCTGATGCATATTACGTGCTACTTGCATTTATTTGCTCGGCTCCGCATGTTAACCTGCTTGAATACAATGAGTGAAAAATTGTAAAAATAGCAGTGTTAGGACTAAGGAAGGATAACCATTTATTGAGAAAACCCAATGCCCAAATAGTACCGAAATGCTGCCGAATTTTTTGAAAAATGAAAAAGAATAGAATAAAAGAAAAAGAAAATATTCAAAAAATAGAAAGAAAATTGTTGGTTAAAAATAGATTTGATTTTGGCCAATTGGCCCGAACTACGCTGGTTTGATTTTCACCGGATGTGAGATACGTAGGCAACCCTTGATGGGTCTAACCATCCCTTTTGCAAAAATAGCCAAAAATGTCAAATTTTAATTTTTGTTATAAATAAGTCGGGTGATGCCATTCTTATTTAAAATAATCTGAATGTCCCTCAAAAGGACGCCGGAAGGCCGTTTTGTAAGAACAACCACCCTGAGTCATTTTTAAAGACAGTTTGCGGGCACAGCCTTAAAATCTCCCTTTCGGAAGTGCTGAAAGGCCGTATCCACAAAATCAAGATTTGTCAAATTTTTTTAAAAAATAGCCACTTTGTCAAATAAGCCATTACATGGCCAGTTGTTGTTAAAATAGTCGCAATTGACATTAAAACTTTCTCAGTCTTGCGCAGGCCTGCGGCGATGCGGAATGATGCCCCACGGGCCCCAGGGTTTGAAGCTTTGATGTACTCCTAAAAAATAGTCAAGTCTTGAGTTTGTATTTTTTATTTTGAAAATGAGAACAATAGCCTAGTAGTGATGTAATCAGTTGTCATTAATGAAAATTTGAAAATTCCCAAAAAATTGTGTTTTTTTTCTTGCTTTTAATTTTATATTAATTGGCAAAACTCCACTTGATCGTATTCAGGCAGAGTTATGATATATAAGCAATTTTCATAGGATCCGACCATAACCATATGAAAAATACGAAAATGCAGTAGGAATAAAAAGCCAAAAGAAGAGTGGAGAAAAAAAAAGAAGTGGAAGAGAAAAAGAAAGAAAAGAAAACAAAGAGAGGGAAAAGCCACAACAAAAGAAAATGGCAAAGCAAAGAAAAAGGCAAGGATAAAAGAAAGATGTCATAGTCAAAGCCGGGATGACGCACGCGGCCGAGCAAATGCATATTAAAAAAAACGATAATTACGGTTATTTGTTGTTAAATGCCCTAACCACTAATAATGTTGTTGTTAATGATGAGTTCAGACATGTGGTTTAGCTGACTGGCATTCTGGCAACTCACCAATATAACACTCACTCCAAGGACTTGTCAAAAATGGTTAGCCAAGAGATAGAAGAAACTGTTGTCAACCTGGCTAGGGAAGAAGAAGTGGTAGATTTCAATGCTATGAAAGAGGAGATGTACAAATTGAAACAACAGATGGCCGAAATGTACTAGGCCTGGGTAAAAGGACATCCCCTGCCAACCTATCCTGCCAATCTTGCCTATATCCCGCCACTCACTCAATCACAAGATCCCCCCACAGTGAATTCTTCTCCGGGTTACCCGATCTACCAACAATATTACGCAACCACTTCCCAAACCCCACCACCTACACCACCAAAACAAATTCCACCACCAGTTGCTCCTGTGTTCGTGGCCCCTCCACCAACCACGTTACAAAGATCTTCGAGTGAACCATTGTTCCAAACACAGGAAAACCACTATTATCCACCTGAGCCCACTTTCAAACCTCCCGAACCATACTCTTATACTCCTCTTATTGATATTTCAGCTGAAGACGAAAAACCTCCTAAAAACCCCGAGCAGGAGGAAATGATACGTAAAGTGAAAATCTTGGAACAATCATTTCGAAATATGCAAGGTCTAGGAGGACAGGTGAGTGTTTCTTATGAAGACTTATGCTTATTTCCCGACGTCCAATTGCCTGTGGGTTTCAAGTTACCAAAATTTGACCTATATGATGGACATGGCGATCCCGTAGCCCATTTGATGAGGGTTTTGTAGCAAGATGAGGGGTGCTGGAGGAAGAGATGAATTGTTAATGGCGTACTTTAGCCAAAGTCTCAGTGGAGCGGCTTTAGAGTGGTACACAAGGCAAGATCATGCCCGCTGATACACATGGGACGACTTGGCCCAAGCATTTGCAAACCACTTTCAATACAACCTTGAGATTGTCCCCGATCATCTCTCAATGACCAAGATTGAGAAGAAACCTAGAGAAAGTTTTAGAGAATATGGATTTCGGTGGAGGGGCAGGCCGCGAGGGTCGATCCCCCGATGAAAGAAGGAGAAATAGTGGATTATTTTCTGCAGGCTTTAGAGCCTACTTATTACGGACATCTAGTGTCAGCGGTAGGGAAAACTTTTAATGAAGTAGTAAAGATGGGAAGCATGGTAGAAGAAGGTTTGAAATCCAACAAGATTATGAGTTACTCTGCAATAAAAGCAACTACCCAGGCCATCCAGACTGGCAATGGAGGGGTATTGGGAAAGAAGAAAAAAGAAGATGTAACATTGGTGGAATCGAGAGCATGGTCCAGGGGTCCTTCATCATATTATCACCAGCCTCGCCCACATCACCAAACCTACCCACATACTCCATATGGCCCACCACAACATTACTATCCACCTCCCGTCCCTCATTTCTCAGTTCACCACGCCCAAACTTGTCCTCAACCTCAGGCACCCTGGCGTGCACCCACTCCCCAAAATACCTATCATACCCAAAAGGCATACCCACCTCCCAGAACCTACAGAAATCCCAGTGGAACCGGTTTTCGACCAAACCCTGCTCCCAAGAATGACAGATTGCAAAAGAAGAAGACTTTCACTCCGTTAGGAGAATATTATACCAGCCTGTTTCACCGCTTGAGGCAGCTTGGAATGTTAAACCCAATTGAACCAAAAATACCAAACCCTCCCCGGAGGAACCTGGACCATTCAGTAAATTGTGAGTATTACTCAGGAGCGCCAGGGCATGATACAGAGAAATGTTGGCATCTGAAAACTGCCGTTCAGGAACTTATTGATACCAGGAGAATTGAAGTACAGGCTTCAGAAACTCCCAATATCACGCAGAATCCATTACCAACGCATCATGAGACTTACATGATTGAGTTAGTGCAGAAGGGAGAATACAAGAAGCCGTCGCAAGCTGTGATGATGATTAAGGCAAAGTGAGAATAAAGCAAATGAGAAATTGATTGGTGGGAAGGCATTGGCCGTAGTGGAACAGACAGTCAGTGAACCAGTGATGATAGTGAAGCCAGAACCTGTTAAAGTGACAATAGTAGGAGCAGTTATTAAGCCTGTGTTGGTTGTAAAAGGTACTCGTACAGAACTGGCTATCATTAAACCGGTGACTTAGTTTCCTGTGGTAAATGAAAAGGTTGTCCCGTGGTATTATAACCGGGTGACTGTGATGTACATGGGAAAAGAAGTTAAAGATGAAGTATGTGAAACTCATGGTTTTACTAGATCAGGGAGATGCTTTGCCCCTGAAGAATTGAGAAAGGTTAGATCAGCTAAAGACAATCCGCCACCGGTAAAGAGAGCTGTTACCGAAGAAGAAGCTGAAGAATTTTTGAAAAAGATGAAGGCACAAGACTATTCAATCGTGGAACAATTGAGAAAAACCCCAGCGCAAATCTCATTACTGTCTCTATTGATCCATTCGGATGTGTCATGCCCCAACCTCGGGAGGCGCGACCAGCGCTCAATCAAGTGAACCCGACTGAGCAAGCCTTACCGAACGCTTTCTACCCCAACTTATTATGAATGCGGAACTCATGCCTTTGGTTAATTTGAACGATAATACACGGGGTATACCACATTACTAGTTCATTTCATATCGTGATATTTTACCATTCATAAGTTAGCTTCATGGATTCTATTAGAGTCACGGCTTAAGGAGATCAAGTTAGAATTACAACATATACACAGGGGGGACTCCCCAAAACCCGTACACAACCCACACTAGTGCCTTTGGAGCCTCTAAAGATACAACACATAAGCATGACTATGTCGGCAACAAGGCCCCGACTATACCTCAAAATGAAAGAAAACTGTAATAACAAAAGGTACACCATGCAGCCCCATGGAAGAATAAGGGGATCACCGTGACTTCGAGTAGATGAACGCTCCGCTACACTCGGTCTGCACTGTCCGCTATGGGGCCACCTACAATCATGACACGAATGTAGCTCCCCCGGCAAATGGGGCGTCAGTACATTTGAATTGTACTGGTATGTATAACTAAACACCATTCTACTAGAAAAAACTATCAAATAGATACAAGCAATTAATACGGGCAAATCAAAGAAATAACTCATATAGTTCTTCATACAATTTCCACAATACAGATTAGGGCAATTCTATCACGAGTTCACCACTGTCCTCATTACCACCGCCATCTCGAGCGGAGTCCGGTCACGACTCGACCGGCTAGGTCACCTCATTGGAGGTATTACTCACAATCAATATTTCACTTCCCTTATCCAAAATCCAATATCAGCACATTACCACCATGTGTGCGGCATGGTGTCCGATCACGACCCGACCGGCTAGGTCACCTCATTGGAGGCATTACTCAATTCCCAACAGTCAACACTTTCAAATATCAATCCCACACAAATCAAGGATAATTCAAGTTACAAATCACAGGTAAGTGAGCATATAGCTAGCACAAATAGTTCTTTGTTTCAATGTCGGCTTATAGCCCAAGTAATTCAACACATAATTATAATTTTCATCATTCTCTAATTATCAAGATTTGTACATTATTTACATCGAGGCACATCCTTCACGAATATGTATAGTTATATGCAAATCAATTAATTTGTAACGATAATCAATACTCCAGCCAATTTACCTCTTACCACACTTTCGTAATGACAACGGAGCTCAATTTCTAATAAAAAGGTGTTTTAGCCATACATACCTCAATAAGGTTGTTCCTTACTCTTTTCAAATTTTCCGGAACTCATAGAGCTTCAATCTATTGAGCAAGAAATTTTGAATTAAAAATTGAGAATTAGAGACGAAACTGAAGTTCCAGTTTTGGCTCGAGCATATCATGTTATACCCCCAATTGCTTCCTTTTTAATTTTACTACTTTCTAATACACTAAGGTGGCATGCATGCAAGATATTCATTCTCATACCCATGAATTACTTCCCTAATGGCCCCATATGGCTAAGTATATAAATATGAGCTGAGGTGATGGAGCCTTACCTCTTGGGATGAAGATTTAGGAGCCTTTCCTTGGTTTTCTTCAATGATTTAGCCCAATTTTTTAGAATAATTTGATGAGAGACTTTCCATCTCTAGGTAACCTCTTACTCTCTCTAGAATTGCTCAGATGAATGCTTAAAATGAGCTAATACACCGGTTATATCGATAGGGAAGTCAGGTTAAAAATTAGAAAATTGGAGCCCCGAGTCAACAATGCGGTCGCATCTGCGACCGCAGAATTAACATGCGGTCCGCATAATGGACCGCAGAATGCTCCCTCAAAAACTAAACATTCTGACTCGGTATGCGGTAATAATGCGGTCCGCATTCGTGTTATACGGTCGCAAAGTGCACCGCAGAACTGACCTTCGCAAATTCAAAGGAAAACATGCGACGACTTATGCGGTCCGCATTTTGATTATGCGATCGCATTTCGACCGCATTTCCCACTTCAATTTTTTAACCAACATTCTGCCTCCCTCTGCGGCAGCTATGCGGTCCGCATTTCAATTATGCGACCGCATTCTGGACCGCATTTCTCGCGTTTATTCTGGAAACTTATTCTTGACTTTTTAATATATCATTCAATCCAAAAAGGTCCGTGCTTGCTATTTTCTAACACACGATCCTAACTTGGCACCACGGGATCCGGGTTTTTGAGTTGGGACTTCACGGGGCCTTACAGGATGAACACCGCCGGGCGCTGATAAAGATTCTAAATGAAGCACATGTGCCAGACAAAATCACTGTGAATCATCTTGAGAAGATTGCCAATAGAATTTTCGAGGTTAACAGGGTAACGTTTTCTGATGACGAGTTTCCACTGGAAGGAACCGAGCATAACAGAGCCCTTTATCTCACAGTGAAGTGTGAAGATTCCGTGGTTACTCGGGTGTTAATCGATAAAGGGTCTAGTGCAAACATTTGCTCTCTCTCCACTCTAGAAAAGTTGAAAGTTGACAATTAAAGAATTTATAAGAATAGTATCTGTGTACGGGGATTTGATGGCGAAGGGAAGGATATAGTGGGAGATATTGTGTTGGAGCTAACAATAGGACCTGTGGAGTTTACTATGGGGTTTCAAGTGCTTGATGTTGCTGTTTCCTACAATCTTTTATTAGGACGACCCTGGATTCATGCCGTAAAGGCAGTGCCGTCTACTTTGCATCAAATGGTCAAATTTGAATGGGATCGGCAAGAGATTATGGTACATGGGGAGGACAATTCTTGTAATGCTATTACACCCTTCGAGGAAGTTGAAGATGACAAAGGTCCGTGGGTGTACCAAGTCCTGGACACAGTGGCAGTTGCTAAAATTTCGGAAGGGGAATGTGTTCCTATGCCCAAGGTAGCTGCCACATCTGTCATGGTGGCAACAGAGATGATAAGAAATGGATTTTTGCCTGGAAAGGGTTTGGGAGCTTCATTACAGGGATCATACAACCAGTATCTCTTCCTGGAAATCTGGACACTTTCGGGTTAGGTTTCAAACCCACTGCTGCCGACATAAGGAGAGACAAAAAGATGAAGAAGAGAGTGTGGACCCTTCCAAAACCTATTCCTCGCCTTTCCCGTTCTTTTGTCCGGTCTGGTACTAAAAGGCGCCCAGCAACAGCAATGCCCAATTCTGTAGTGATAGAACCCGACAAAGATATGATCAAAAGGTTCGAAAGGTTGTTCAATGAAGTGAATATGGTGGAAGCAGGCGAAGGCTCGAGCAAAATTGATGTGCAGTTCGTGGGGTCTCAGGCCAAGCTTAATAACTAGGAAGCTATTCCTCTTCCTACACGGAAGGAGTCGTGGTAGTTAGTTTTTGATTTTCCTTTGAGTATAAAATCTGGATTGTTTCCAAGGTTATAATTCGGATTGCTATGTTCCGTCCATTTGGATGAGTTAAACCTTGTTATCTTACAATTTTAATGAAATGCAATTTCTTTCTCTCTTCATTTCTGATAGCCTTTATTTTTGTTTTTCTTTTCTTTTTTGTACCGTCCCTTTTATGCTGGTTTCAATGATGTGTCATACATGAGGAATTCTCGGCCTAGTCTTGATAATCAATGTGAAATAGTAAAAGTTGGGTGTGAGGATGAGATAGAATATGATGACGAGGAAGCTTTGGAAGAAATCAGTAAAGAATTAAGTCAATTTGAGGAAAAACCCAAACCTAATTTGAATGACACAGAGGCAATCAATCTAGGGGATCGGGAGAATATTCGGGAAACAAAAATAAGTGTCCATTTGGAAGCCCCGCTCAGGGAAGAAATAATCAAGTTGTTGTTTGAGTACAAAGATATTTTTGCATGGTCATATGATGATATGCCGGGTTTAAGTACCGATCTGGTGGTCCACAAATTGCCCATTTATTCGGAATGCCCTCCCATCAAGCAGAAACTGAGGAAATTTAAAACAGATATCAGTGTGAAAATCAAAGAAGAAGTCAACAAGCAGTTTGAGACGAAGGTCATATGGGTTACCCGATATCCCACCTGGTTAGCCATTGTTGTGCCTGTGCCAAAGAAGGATGGAAAGACCAGAGTGTGTGTTGATTACCATGATCTCAATAAGGCGAGTCCAAAAGACAACTTCCCACTGCCAAACATCCATATATTGATTGACAATTGGGCCAAACATGAGATTGGTTCTTTCGTGGATTATTATGCGGGCTATCACCAGATTTTGATGGATGAGGAAGACGCGGAAAAGACGGCATTCATTACGCCTTGGGGAACTTACTGTGATAGGGTTATGCCGTTTGAGTTAAAGAACGCAAGGGCAACATACATGAGGGCGATGACCGCTATGTTCCATGATATGATGCATCGGGAAATTAAAGTTTATGTGGATGACGTGATTATAAAGTCAAGAAAGCAGTGTGATCATGTTAAAGACCTGAGGAAGTTTTTCCAGAGGCTTCGCAGGTACAATCTCAAACTTAATCCAGCAAAGTGTGCGTTTGGAGTCCCGTCAGGGAAGTTATTGGGGTTTGTGGTAAGTCGACAAGGTATTGAATTAGACCCATCCAAAATCAAAGCCATTCAGGAGTTACCACCGCCAAAGAGCAAGAAAGAGGTGATGAGTTTGCTCGGCAGGTTGAATTATATTAGTAGGTTCATTGCTCAGCTTACAACGACTTGTGAGCCTATCTTTAAGCTGCTAAAGAAAGATGTTGCGGTCAAGTGGACGAATGAATGTCAGGTAGCATTTGACAAAATTAAGGAGTATTTGGCCAGTCCACCTGTGTTGGTTCCGCCAGA
>MU759834.1:0-20300 GCA_026770625.1 Nicotiana glauca | reverse complement strand
CCACCAGTCCAGCTTCTGTTCCATCCTCACCATCCAGCCCCACAACTCACCATCGTCAACCTCCATTTCCGTCGACCACCTGAACCAACGACACTCTCCACTATCACGTCGACCAGCAACCCCCCTCCACGCCCAGCGACGCAACCAACCAAAACGTTGTTGCTTCTTCTACAGTTCACACCCAAACAAACCCTCTAGCCAGACCGCTACCTCCAGCTCAACCAACAGTCCGCCATTCCAGTACAGTCAGCCCGTCAACCACCATTGTCGACGTCCAGCCTCCTCGTCGCCAAACGACCAAAACTCCATAGCTGAACCCTCCTCCAACCCATCATCCACAACACAAACATCCCGTCTCCAGCCACGTCCAGTTCCAGCCCGTGGTCGAGTTTCTATTGCCGTGCGAGGTTGGTGGTCGAGTTTCTGTTGCCGTGCGAGGTTGGTGCGTCGAGGTCTTGTTCTTATCCTCGTTTTCGTTTTTGAGTCGAGCTTCAGTTCATGGCTGTCCTCAGCTTTGTTTGGTTCGATTAACTCGGTTTTTGCTACTGAGGTATGTGCCTCAGTCTTAGATAATGTAACTGTTATAATTTCCAATTTAAATGTCATGTTTTTTTTATTACGTTATTAAGTTGTTATTTTTCCGTTTCGTTCAATGTTAATATTAATGTTTCATGCCTCTGTTTTGATGAAGTTCTACTATTTGTCTACTCGTATGCATTTGTTTGTGTCAGTTTGTTAATCCATGTTTAGATAGATTTAGTGGATATATGAGTTTTAACTTCCATTTCAATTAGCATTAAGAAATAGATGCTCAAGGTGTTTTGATTAACATTTTGGTGATCCCAGAGTTAAATTAATTTATTAAGTTGAACTTGTATATGTTATTAATCAAGTTTCGTTGATTAGGTGCAATTAATAAATCATCGTGATTATGGGTACGGTTCCCGTGACAAAGTTACGATGCCTAAAATTCGAGGGGTGCTTTAAATGTAACCCGACTATAACGACTTTGAATAATAAAACCCTTTAGAAATCAAGGTGTGCCACTAGTTGAATTTTCCATGTCCCCGCAAAGTAGAAAATTGTAGTTGTCATAGGTTTGCCCTTTTAAAATAAATGAGACGAGCCTCGCCAAATAAAATGCGCAAACTGCGGGGCCCTCATAAATGTATATATTAAAAAATACTTAGACTTCGAAATAAGCCGTTTAGCGAATTTCACGGCCTTCTCAAAATAATAACGCGTTAGACTCTTTAGGCGCGTATTTTAATAACATTACTTTCTTAAACTCGGGGTCACATTTATGTGACCCAAATCCAAATCTCAACGAAGTCAAAATGTGTTAAAGACCACAGGCGTACTGGTACGGTGTGGTTCGAAGTACATTTTCATGACGTTGCAATTCTTATAAAAATAATAATAATCACAAGCGGTTAAAAGTTAAAATTCGCACGTAGGTTTAACATGTATTAAAATCAGATAATTTAGCCAAATATAACAGTTGAGCGACCGTGTTAGAACTACGGAACTCGGGAATGCCTGACACCTTCTCCCGGGTTAACAGAATTCCTTATCCGGATTTTTGGTTCGCGGACTGTAATACAGAGTCAATCTTTTCCTCGATTCGGGATTCAACCGGTGACTTGGGACACCATAAATCTCTCAAGTGCTGACTCTGAATCTCTTAATAAACGAATCCCGTTTTCGATTGTCCTTTAATTGGAAAAGCTCCCTTTACCACGCCCTTCGCGGGTGCGGTAGCGCCAAAAGGAGGTGTGACAGGTTTCCTACGTATCACGCCCCGAAAGATGAGAATCAGGTATGCGTAGTTGGGGCAGATTGGATACGGTTGAGAATTAAAAAAAAACTAATTTAGAGAAAACATATTTTTTGCTTTTTCTTGAAAAATGATGAAACATGCAAACTCTTTTTTGGATTTTATTTTTCCCTTTTTTTTTTGATTTTTGAAAAATGATAAAAAGTGCAAAATCTTTTTAATTTTTCATGTTTTTTCTTTTCTGTCTTTTTCTTAATAGTAGAAAAAAGTAACAAAAACATAACTAGGCCCTATTTACTTTATTTTCACACTTCATCCTCTCTTTTTTTTCTCTTTTTTTTTTTGCCCTCAACTATCATTGATCCGCCAAATGACCCTTTAACCCTTGATAAATGCAACTTTTAGTACATAGGATGCATCAAGATGGTCTGTTATTTTGGGTACACCTGTCCTAGATGGACCCAACCCCTGTATTGAGTCCCCTAAGTCAAATGCACATGATTCAAACAAGCGTTATTACTAGGGATCCGGCATGAGGCTGAGTTATTCTAGGTTCAAAACTTGGGTATATTGTTCTAGACTTGTGTACCCGAGCAGACAACTCGAGCCGATGAGGGGGCTACCTATAGGGAACCAAAAGGCCATCCGGCTTAGTAACTTGTCCGAGCCTCTTTCTTATTTCAAGGTATGACACTAACAAAATAGGAAGTCTCGACCAACGAGCACATCCCCGAAGATGAGAAGAGAAGGGTTTCGTAGCAGTTTATATACAGTTCACCGAATATCAAAGCAATAAAAGCAACAGTTAGCACATTAGGCCCAAACATGTAACAAAATCAGATAAAGCCAAATATAACAATTTATCTAAGCTCAAATTCTTGAACCCTGAACCGCAGTTCTAGGTTCTTCTCCCCAGCAGAGTCGCTAGAGCTGTCACACGTCCTTTTTCACTACACCCCCGGGAAGGATGTATTAAGGGAGTTTTTCCAATTAAATGACAATCGAAATGAGATTTATTATTGAAAGATTCAGAGTCACCACTTGGGATATTTATGGTGTCCCAAGTCACCGGTTCAATCCCGAATTGAGGAAAAGGTTGACTCTGTATTGCAGTCCGTGAACCAGAAATTCGGGTAAGGAATTTTGTTAACCGGGGAGAAGGTGTTAGGCATTCCCGAGTTTTGTGGTTCTAGCACGGTCGCTCAACTGCTATAATTGACATAATTATCTGATTTTAATACATGTTTTAGCCTATAATTCGATTTTAACTTTATGACCGCTTTATTTAATTACTTTAAAGAAAAATTGCAACGTCATTTAAAATATGTTTCGAAAGACGTCACATAAATATAGTCGCAGTCCGTAACACATTTTATATAACATTGTTGAGATTTGAATTTGGGTCACATAAATGTGCACCCGAGTTTAGGAAGGTAATATTATTAAAATACGCGCCTAAAGCAACTACGCGTTTAAATTTTGCAAGACAATGGAAAATTTGCTAAATGGCACGCGTCGAATTCTAAGGGTCAAAACAAAATTAATTAAAATGAGGGCCATGCAATTGTCATTTTTGTTTGGCATGGCACACCTCGAATTATTCTAACCAAGTTTCTAAATTAGTTCGTGAGGACCATGTATTGTTTTAAGAATTAAGCATGGCACGCCTCAGCTAAATTTCTTCAAATAGATTTGGTCCGAGTTGAGAGCAGTGAGAGAAACAACTAATAAGATTCACACACATGAAAAAGTCGAGTAAAAAGACCTCAGGACAATCAGTTACAATCATCAAATTAGCATGATCAGGCAGCCCAGTAAGCATAAGAGTATGTTGTTTCCTGTAAACATGTTATTTAATCTTGCATTGGCTATTTCAACAGGGGTATATACTAATGGTCCAAAATACACACCCCAGGTAACTCCGATGCCTGGACTTAGCGTTAGTGGTTGGGGAACTTCACAATCGTTAAATGTAACAATAGGTACCACCACAATCACCCATGAAGTATTAGATTTTTAGCCCAAAACAACTATTACTCCCAATTTCACAGGACCCATTGGAAATATTTTGTATGTTCTGAAAGCTGGAGGCTAGGCACTTTATGCACATGATGAATATGACCATGTCAGAAGCAGACATACCAATTGAAAATATAGGTTAGGCAAGTGATCCCAGATGACTATAAGAAACCATGCGCAAAGGAAAAAAACTACTCCAGTGAAAACGAAAGGAAGAAAATGGATGTTCCATGTCGCAAATTCCATTGGCTAATTAATTCACAAAATATGCACGACCAGACAATTGCCCACATAACGTTTGAATCTAAACATAAATATGCTAAGAAGATTATGGACTAATTTTTAGTAAATAATTAAGAAGGCCTCAACTCAAATAAATAAACAAAGACCGGGGGACATTCACCTTCATACAGAAATAGAATGGAAAATTTGACAGAAAACCATTAGAGTAAATCAGAACATTCAAGCTCATTAATCAATCAGATTCGAGTAGAGATTTTTTAAAAATGGCTATCTTCAGAAGGTTCCAAAGGGAATAGATATGAATGTTGGCCAAACTGCCTCTGCTGCACTAGTGCATATACACAGTTGCAAGTCCTCATGGGAAAGAGATTGAGACAGGCTATGCTTCTATCATAGAACTTCATGAAACTAGTATCAGTATCACACAAGGCATGACAACAACAACAACAACAATCACTCAAGGGCATTGGGAGGTGAATTCAAATGGCTGAATCATGGGAAGGCTTAACATGAATTTCCTTTTTTAAATAACACTAAGAATGTCAACATGACTTATTACACAAACACAAACACTCACTGCTGAAATGCAAAGCCATTTGCATCATTGAATTTTCAAGAATTTCCATTATACAATTACAAATTCCAGTGTAGACACATAGTTTAAATCAACATATAAGCACATCCAGTAGTAGAAAGGTACAACTGAATCTTTCAAGCCAAAGCACCAAGTTCCCTGTTTCTATCTGTCAGCTCGGAAATAAGCGATGAACTACCTTCCACAAAAGAAAAATTGATTCATACTTTTAAACCAACATAACATAACCACGCTAGTGTTTTCACAGAATAACTCAGAAATGGCACAAACGACATAGAACTATCCATTCGAACACATATCATGCAGTGATATGGACTAAACGGGATATGGATGAACCCATTATACCCATTAAGCATACAAGATAGACTTTAGCATACTTCCAACTAATGAACGAATGAACAGAGGACCCTAACATTCTTCTCATAAGAGTCTATTTAGACAAAAACTAATACCAGCTCAAATACAATATTTTATACTCATGCTGTCATGTTCAGAATCAAGCAAAACCATGATTCAAACTCCCAGTTTAGAGAAGCTTATGCTAACAGACTAACCAACCACAACATGACACCTTTGCAAACATTAAGAGAAACAATCAACTTAAAATAACAGTAGTGTGTCATCTTCAAGAACCCATACCATCTCCAAGCTGAAAGCAAACGTTCATTTAAAAGCGATAAAATCTTGACTCAAATGAAAAACTCGACACCATAATAACAGTTAAAGCACATAAGCATAGAGGATGACCCTTCAAACTCAACTTTTACTAACTGAACATACTCAAATACATCACACCACTGAGAAGAGATTCACCAGCAAGAAATTCAATCGTAGAACCACACCATTCTGGACAGAATGCGCAGCTCAAGAACACTTTAAAAATAGAGTTATATGGGGAAAAAGAAAATCGAACCTGAAGGTTCAAACTTCTGTTGATAATTACAGCCTTAATAATACGCCTTTTGCCTTTGAATACTAGCGAGGTTCAATAGTAACTCAGCAGAACAACAATAAAAACTAAGCTTGAACTTCAATTCATTTTTTTCATCCCTTTGGAACTCAAAGCCGGACTCAGAAAATAAAAAAATATGTATCCTTCTCTTAACCTTTGAAAGAACTCTTAAAATAAGAAAAAATCCAAGAAAAGAAATCAGAAGTTAAAGAAAACCCTTCAACTCTTCTCTCCAAAATTTTTTACCAGAATTTTCACTGCTCTCAAAATCGGATGAGGTTCCTTTTGAAAATGAACTCCTGATGAATGTGGGGCTCGGATTGAGGGAAATCAATCCAACGCCTCACACTCATCCAGCAAATCGTCCCCAGAACCTTCTAACTGTGAGATATATCTCAAATTCAAGCGAGTGAGAGGAGAGGGGAATTTTGGCATCAGAAACTATTAGAACGGCAAGAGGAGAGATAGAGGGATGCGTGGGTTAGGGATTTGGGATCACTCACCATGGATTTGACGAGTTGAAATGCGGCTTTGTGAATGAGATGATGAATATTCGCGTGAGTTAGGGAGTTTGAGTTTTGGGTCTCTATATGTATCTGTGTGTGTATTTGTTTGAGATGGGTCGGGTTTGGGAACGACGGGTCACAGTACTGGGGCGGGTTAGGGCTGGTTTTGATCAAGTTTTGGGTTTGAAACCAAAGGTTGGGTGGAATTGAATTGGGCTTGGGATTGTCAAATTGATTTAGCCCAAATCCTGATTTCTATACTTCTTTTCCTTTTCTTTTTTTTTCTTTTTCAATTAATTCCTTTTATTTTCCCACTCTTTTTCAAATTAAAACTAAAATAAAACCTAAACTAATTCCTAAATCAAATTTTGCTAACACATTAAATTAATTAACTCTAATTAAAACTAGATTAAAAGAAAAACTACCAAAGTTCAAAATTAAAATTAAAAAGGTGAAAAAATAAACTATTTTTATGATTTTCCCCTTTTATGAAACAATTAATAATTAATTCTTAAAATGCAAAGTTAAATCCTAAATACACATGCAACATATTTTTTGTATTTTTCATTAATTAAACCAAAATAAAAATGCACAGACAAATGCAACAATTAACAGAAAATGCCACAAAATCCATAAAATTGAAAACAATAAAAAGAAATTAATTTTCTTTTGAATTTGTGGGAGTAATTCATATAGGGAAAAAATCACGTGCTCACAGACACAATCAACTAATCCAACACTAGTACCACCAATCACGGCCGCGAGAGGCTGGGCAGAGGCAGCGACTGAGTCGGGGCTCGCACTATATCTAGAGAAGCACATGTGGAGCCACTAAATGCTCTAGTAGATGAGCATATACCATATACAATTGAGCTAGTGGGACCAACTTAGCCACTGTCGGTACTTATTGTGATACTTGGTTTTCAAGAGGCTTTAACTCAAATATTGAGTGTGTACACGGGCTTGGCTCAGACGGGTATGATACTAGTTACACCATATACCTAACAGGCTAGGAGAGAATCGCAAACTCTCGTCACTCGTACTACGGAGTAGCTAGATCAAGGTTATCAGACACTAGGGGTGTTACTAGTTTGGCTAGTTATTGCTACTTGGGTTGACGTTGGTCCACTATGTATGATGAAGAACATAAGATGTTGGAGCGGTTTAAGAGGCTTGACCCTCTAGAGTTCAATGTAGTATATTTAGATGATGCTTAGGGTTTTTTAAGTCGGTGGCATCAGATACTTTGCACAACGGGTAATATGGAACTAGTGGAGTTACATTTACTACTTTTTAGCTGATAGGGGAAGCCTACAGATGGTTGGAGGCTTATGAGCTGGATATGCCAGTTGGTGCAACACAAATTTCATGGCATGAGTTCTCTGTTCTCTTCTTAGAGAAGTTCGTTCCTCGGACTCGCAGGGAGGATCTATGTAGGGAGTTTGATTAGGTATACTAGGGAGATGACTGTAACTTAGTATCAGATGAGATTTGCATATTTGTCTTGACATGCAATATGGTTGGTTCCCACTAAGAGAGAGAGAGAGAGAGAGAGAGAGAGAGATGATCAAGAGGTTCATTGATGGCCTCAAGTGTGGTTTACGTTATAGTTTGACTCAAGAGGTTGAGACATATGTTAGATTTGACAAGGTGGTCGAGATTGGCAGATGCTTGGAGTCAGTTCGCATGCTTGAGCGTGAGGAGCGAGAGGTCAAGAGTCTTCGTGGTTCAGGTGGGTTTAGAAATGCCTTATTTGGAGACTAGTCATATCAGAATTGAGGTCGTCCTTTTATGCCAGCCCAAACATCTCATCAGGTTCCTCGTGGTTCAGTAGCTAGCCACAGTTCATTCAGCACTCGTCTAGTTCAATCATCTTTCTATGCACTCCCAGCTCAAAGCTATTACCGTGCTCCACTACTTCTAGGTTCATTAGTACCGGGTTCTTCTAGTGGTTATTCTAGTTCATTGGGTCCGGTTTAGGCCCTGCAGTCAACTATTAGTCGAAGTTTCTACGAGTGTGTGGAGTTCGGGCATGTGAGAAAGTGTTTACCCTATCTTATCAAAGGTCCAATGTGGCCCAGAACTCAGGCTATGACTTCTGCACTAATTACTACACCACCAGCTCAACTATGTTGAGATGGATGTCATACGGGTTGTGGTCTCTCTAGAGGGGGAGGTCTGTTTGGCAGTTATCAGGCTCGATGCTATGCTTTTTCCGCCATACTAGAGGTAGTTTCTTCCGACCTCCGATCACAAGGATTATTTTAGTGTGTCACGGGGATGTTTCAATATTATTTGACCTTGGTTCCACTTATTCATATGTGTCATCATACTTTGCTTGTTACTTTGATATGCCTCGTGACTCCTTAGCTATGTCTGTTCATGTATCAACACTAGTGGGTGATTCTATTGTGGTGCACTGTGTATATTGGTCGTGTGTGGTGACTATTGGAGGTTTTGAGATGAGAGTTAATATTTTACTGCTTAGCATGGTTAATTTTGACGTGATTTTAGGCAGGGATTAGTTGTCTCCATATCATGCTATACTTGATTGTCAAGCTAAGACCGTGATGTTGGCATTGTCGGGGTTGCCGAGATTGGAATGGAGAGGCTCCCTAGATCATGTTCCTAGTAGAGTGATTTCACATTTGAAGGCTTAACAAATGATTGAGAAGAGATGTGGGCCGTATTTGGCATTTGTATGGGATGTTAATGCTAATACTCCTACCGTATCAGTTCTGGTAGTGAGATACTTCCCTAATATTGTCTCTAGCAGACACTCTAGACATGCCACCTGAAAGGGAACATTTATTTTGGTATTGACCTGGTACTGGGCACTCAATCCAACTCTATTTCACCGTATCACATGGCACCTATAGAGTTGAAGGACTACTTATAGGAGCTACTTTATAAGAGCTTCATCAGGCCTAGTGTGTCACCTTGGGGTACACCGGTCCTATTTGTGAAGAATAAGGACGATGATATGAGGATGTGTATTGATTACAGGTAGCTGAAGAAGGTTACTATTAAGAACAAGTACCCAATACTGTGCATTGATGACTTATTTGATCAAATTCAGGATGCTAGAGTGTTCTCGAAGATTGATTTGAGATTAGGGTAACATCAATTGAAGATCCAGGATTCAAATATTTTGAAGACAACATTCAGTACCCGCTATGGTCACTATGAGTTTCTGGTGATGTATTTTGGGCTAATCAAAGCCCCAACAACCTTTATGCATTTGATAAACAATGTATTTCGATCATATCTTGATTCCTTTGTCATAGTTTTCATTGATGGTATACTAGTGTATTCACGCAACTAAGTGGATAATGAGAAATATCTAAGGATCGTGCTCCAGACTTTTAGGGGAAAGATGCTATTTTCTAAATTCTCCAAGTGCGAATTTGGCTTGATTCAATGGAATTGTTGGGGCACGTGGTGTCTAGTGAGGGGATTAAAGTAGATCTGAAGAAGATCGATGCAGCTTAGAGTTGGCCCAGATCATCTTCTTCTATTGAGATTTGGAGTTTCCCTGGTTTAACTAGGTATTATGACCATTTTATGGAGGGTTTATCGTCCATTGCTGCACCTTTGTCTAAATTAGCCTAGAAGGGTTCCCCATTCAGGTGGTATGATGAGTATGAGGAGAGCTTCCAAAACCTCAAGGTTGCATTGATTACGACTCCAATTCTAGTTCTACCTTCGGGATCGAGTTCTTACATAGTCTATTATGATGCTTCGTAGATTGGCATTGGATGCATGTTGTTGAATAAGGGTAGAGTTATTGCTTTTGCTTCTCATTAATTGAATCCCAATGAGAAGAACTACCATGTGCATGATTTGGAGTTGGCAGCCATTGTTCACCTCTTGAAGATTTGGAGGCATTATCTTTACGGCGTGTCTTGTGTGGTGTTCTCAAATCATAAGTGTCTAAAACACTTATTCAAGCAAAAGTGCCTAAACTTGATGCAACATAGGTGGTTAGAGCTACTAAATGGCTATATCACCAGTCTTTATCATCCAGGGAAGGCCAATGTGGTGGCTGATTCTTTGAGTAGGAAGTCTAAGAGCATAGGGAGTCTCGATTATATTCCATTAGGGGAGAGACTGTTAGTATTGAATGTTCTGGCATTGGTCAATTGATTTGCAAGGTTGGATATTTTAGAGCCTAGTCGGCTTATTGCTTGCATGGTTTCACGATCTTCTTTGTTTGAGTGTATCAAGGCACGTCAGCGTGATGATCCCATTTGCTAGTCCTAATGGACATGATGTAACACGGTGATGCTAAGGAGGTTACTATTGGAGAGGAGGAGGTAATGAGGATGCAAGGTCGGATATATGTTCCAAATATTGATGGGTTACGAGAGTTGATACTTGAGGAGGCCCTTAGTTTGTGATATTTCATTCATCAAGATGAAGGAAGATATTGTTGAGTATGTTGCTCGGTGTTTGAACTGTCAATAGGTAAAGTATGAGCATTCGAGACTCGGTGGTTTGCTTCAGAGGCTTGATATTATAGAGTGAAAGTGGGAGCGTATCACAATGGATTTTGTAGTTGGACTTCCACGGACCTTGTGGAAATTTGATAGAATGTTGATTGTGGACAGACTAACCAAGTCTGCACACTTTATTCTAGTGATAACTACCTACTATTTAGAGCAGCTGGCTCAGGCTTACATTCCTTAGATTGTCCGCTTTCATGTTTTGCTTGTGTTGATTATCTTGGATGGAAGCACTCAGTTTAAATCATATTTTTGGAGAGCAGTGGAACGTGAGTTGAGCACACAGGTCGAGTAGAATACATCATTTCATCCCCATATAGGCGTGCATTCCTAGCGCACTATTTAGGTTTTGGAGAACATGTTACATTCTTGTGTTATTTATTTTGGGGGTTCATGGGGTTAGTTCATGCCATTAGCATAGTTTTCCTATAATAACAGCTATCAGGCGAGTATCTAGATGGCTGTTTATAAGGCCTTATATGGGAGGCGATGTCGTTCCTTGGTTGGTTGGATTGAACCTGGGTAGGCTAGGTTGTTGGGAACTAATTTGGTCCGTTATGCTTTGGAGAAGGTGATGGTAATTCAGGAGAGTCTCCATACATCATATTCCAGATAGAAAAGTTATACTGACAGGAAGGTTCACGATGTTGCATATATGGTAGGTGAAAAGGTTCTTCTTAGATTTTTGCCCATGAAGAGTGTGATGAGGTTTAGAAACAAGGGCAAGTTGAGCCCTCTGTATTTTTGCTCTTTTGAGGTTGCTCAAGAGAGTTGGAGAGGTGGCTTACAAACTCGCCTTGCCACCTAGTCTTTTGGTATTTCACCAGTGTTTCGTGTTTCGATTCTCTAAAAGTATTATGGTGATCCATCACATGATTTGGAATTTAGCACAGTGCTTTTAGATGGGGATTTTGACTTATGATTTGGAGCCGGTAGAAATTTTGGACCGACATGTCCGAAAGTTAAGGTCGAAGAATATAACATCAGTGAAGGTTTATTCGAGAGGTTAGTCGGTCGAGAATGCTATATGAGAGATTGAGCAAGTGATGAGAAGCAAATATCCTCACCTTTTTAAGACTCCAGGTATGATTCTAGACCAGTTCGAGGATGAAAATTTGTTTAAGTTGGGGAGAATGTTATGACTCGGCCGGTCATTCTGAGTATTTTAGCCGTGTTTTCCCTATTTGATGATTTACATATATGTTATTTTGCTTGCATGATTTTCCAAAGTTGTTGGTTTGATTTCAGAAAAGTTTCAGAGTGAATAGGACACTTAGTCCTAAGGTTAGAAGCTCAAGTTGTAAGAATTGATCGGAGTTTGATTTATGTGTAGACAACTTTCGAATGGATTTTTGATAGTTCCAACAACTTTGTATGGTGATTTTTGATTTAGCCGTATGTTCGAATTTGGGTTAGGAGTAGGTTGATTTGATGCTTTTAGGCAAAAGTTGGAAAATTAAAAGTTTGACTGAAGTTGACTTTGTTTATCAGGTTTGGATTTTGGTTTCGGGAGTTGGAATAGGACTGTTCTATCATTTAGGATTTGTGTGCAAAATTTTAGGTTATGCCAGGTTGGTTTGATGTGATTCGGCATGAGTTTTGGAAGTTGGAAGTTCATTAGTTTCTTAGGCTTGAATCATGGTGTGATTCATGGGTTTAATGTTGTTTTATGTGATTTGAAGCCTCGAATGGGTCTGCATTGTGTTTTAGGACTTGTTGGTATGTTCGGATGGGGTCCCGAGGGCCTCAGGTGTGTTTTAGATGAGTTTCGGATCATGTTTTGGATTTATTGCATTGCTAATGATTTAGACTTCTACTGTTTTTGCATTTGCAGTGGGCCGCCATATGGAGCTGCAAGTGTGGCCATTTATGCACAGATGTGCTGTAAGGTGAAGTCTAGCTGGGAGCACAGGTACGAGGGTATTGCCGCATCTGGGAGCTAGTAGATGAGGACGAGTGGGCATAGAAGCAGACTTGGATAGTGGCTTGGGAGTTCGCAGATACAAATGATAGATCGCAGAAGCGATCTTGCAAGTGCGGAGTAGGGACCGCAAGTGAAAGTTCGGTGGCTAAGAGGAAATCATAGATGCGATCTTATGACTACAGATGCGGTATCGTAGATGCAAAATCATATGCAAACTTATATATTCTAAGGGTTAGATAGTTTTCTCATTTTGTGTGTTTTGGAGCATGGGTAGGGCAATTTTTGAGTGACATTTTGCCATAATTGAAGAGGTAACTGAAGTTTACCCAAGTTTGATGATAGATAAACTTGAGAGGTTACTGATTGATATGGGTCGTAAGGCCGCGTTGTGAGTGATATTTGGATCGCTTTGCATGCTGCTATAGGCCATATTGGCTATAAAGTAATATTTGGATTGGGTTACACGCAGAAATAAGCCATATTGGCTATTGAATGATATTTTAATCAGGTTGTACCTGCAATAGGCTATATTGTATATTGATTGATATTTGGATCAGTGTAATGACCCGACCAATTGTTTTTATTTTTTGAAAGCCCGTTCTCATGTTGATTTCTTACTCTATGTTCATTTATGATTATGTGACTTGCCGGGGTAGTTGATTTGGTTTCGTGGATATTTCAAAGTGAATTGGGACACTTAGTCCCAAGGTTGAAGGTTTAAATTTGAAGAGTTGACCGGAGTTTAACTGCTGATTTGCTATCTGGTGTACTTCTTTATTATGGTCGCATTCACGAAGGTTTAGAGGGGTTGTGCATCACGATCGCGAGAGTGGGGTCGCGTTCACATACAATAGAGAGGGTGTCTTAGGCACCATGCTTAAGCATTCACATTTGTGAATATGTGGGGATGCGTTCGTGTAGGTTTAACATTTTGGGGTATCCTATTTGTGACCTTGGAGTTACGTTCACATAGGAGGTTTTGGCAGCTGGTGTGTTTTGTGCTTCGCGAACACGAGGAAGTTTTCATGTTCGCAAAGAGGAATACCTGGGCAAAAGGTTTTACAATCCCATTTCGAGGGTTAGAGTATTATTTCATATTTTGAGTTGTGGAACTCTGTTTTGGTCGATATTGGAGGGAAATTTCAAGATTTGGATCGGGAATCTGATGGTCTGGAGGTCGATACACGCAGGAAGGCTTGTTAGAGGTGTGATATGGATCGCTTGAGATACGTATCTTATCTAAAATTGGTTGAGGCATTAGTTTCCTGAATTATTTGTGATAGCTACGTGCTATGGATGAGGCATATATGTCGGGTTGAGTCCATATGCGTGCACCGGGGTACGATTTCTATAACCAGGGTAATGCTTAGTCTATGACATGCCTTGAAATGATTGATAAGCCTTAAGTTGAGATGTTTCTCCTATTTGTACCCCTCCGTGAGCTATTTGTACCATATTTGAGATTTCATTGAGGTTATAATTCATGTTGAACCTAGTAAACTACTAATTATTGATGGAAATTATCTGTTGTGATAGCACACTCGATAAGGGATTCATCAGGCCTATTGTGTCTATTTTGAGTGCATTGATTCTATTTTTGAAGAAGAAAGATGGTACTATACGAATGTGCACTGATTACAGGCAGTTGAACAAAGTTATAATTAAGAACAAGTACCCACTACTGCACATTTATGACTTATTTGACCATCTTCAGGATGATAAAGTGTTCTCTAAGATTTATTTGAGGTCTGGGTATCACTAGTTGAACATTTAGGAATTCAGATATTCTGAAGACTACTTTTAGGCTAACCAATTCCCCAGTAGCCTTTGTCATTGTATTCATTGAAGACATGTTGGTATACTCTCGCAATTGAGAGGATCATAAGCAACATTTGAGGATAGTGCTACAGACCTTGAGGGAGAAGAACTTATGTGCAAAATTCTCAAAGTGTGAGATCTGGCTTGATTAAGTGTGGTTTTTGGGTCATGTGGTGTATAGTGATGGGATTAAGTAGATATGATGAAGATTGAGGCAGTTTAGAGTTGGCCCAGACAGTCTTCAACTACTGAAATTTGGATATTTCTTGGTTTGATCGGATACTATCACCATTTTGTAGGGGGTTTCTCGTCCATTGCTGCACCTTTGACTAGAATGACCCAGAAGGGTGCTCCATTTAGCTTGTCAGATGAGTGTGACGAGAGCTTTCAGAAGCTCAAGACCGTCTTGACCACAACTCTAGTTCTAGTTTTGCTTTTAGCATTAGGTTCATCTACGATTCATTATGATGCTTCTCGACTTGTATTGGCTGTGTCTTGATATAGGAGGTTAGGATGATTGCTTATGCTTCTCGCTAGTTGAAGCGTCATGAGAAGAACTACCTCGTTCATGATCTAGAGTTGGCATCTATTGTTCACGCATTAAAGATTTGGAGGCACTATCTCTATAGCATGTCTTGCAAGGTATTCACATGCCATCAGAGTCTACAAAACTTGTTTAAGAAAAATGATATGAACTTGAGGCAGGGGAGGTGGTTAGAGCTGTTGAAAGACTTTTATATCACAATTTTGTATCATCTCGGGTATGCCAATATAGTGGCCGATGCGTTGAGTGGAAAAGCTGAGAGTATGGGTAGCCTTGCATATATTCTAGTTGGTGAGAGGACACTAGCATTGGATATTCAGGCTTTAGCCAGTCAGTTCATGAGGCTAGATGTTTCAGAGCCTAGCCGGGTTCTTGTTTGCGTGGTTTCTCAGTCTTTTTTATATGAGTGCATCAGAGAGTGTCAATATGACGACCCCCATTTGGCTGTCTTTAAGGACACAGTGCAGTATGGTGATGCCAATGAGATTTTTGTTAGAGATGATGGGGTGTTAAAGATGCAGGGTCAGGTTTGTGTGCCCAACTTAGATGGGTTGAATGGTTGATTCTTGAGGAGGCCCACAGTTTGCGGTATTCCATTCATCCGGGTGCCGCGAAGATGTATCAGGAGTTGAGGCAGCACTATTAGTGGAGAAGAATGAACAAAGATATAGTAGAGTATGTGCCTTGGTGCTTGAACTTTCAGCAGGTGAAGTACGAGCATCATAGGCTGGGCGGGTTACTTTAGAGACTTGAGATTCCCGAGTGGAAATGGGAGCGTGATACCATGGATTTCATTGTTGGGCTCCAATAGACTTTGAATAAATTTGACACAGTTTGGGTTATTATGGACTAGTTGATATCCAGCTGCACGACGTGCCCATCTCCATCATTTTTGATCGGGGCACGCAACTCACATTGCAGTTTTGGAGGGCAGTACATCGAGAGTTGGGCACACATGTTGAGTTGAGTACAAATTTTCACCTCTAGATAGACGGGCAATACGATTGCACCATTTAGATTTTGGAGGACATGCTACATGTATGTGTTATGGAATTTGAGGGTTCTTAGGATTAGTTTTTACCGCTTGCAGAGTTTGCCTAAAATAACAACTACCAGTCAAATATTCAGATGTATCCTTATGCGGCCTTATATGGGAGGCGATGTCGTTCTCCAGTTGGTTGGTTTGAGCTGGGAGAGGCTAGGTTGTTGGGTACTGATTTGGTTCAGGATGCTTTGGAGAAAGTCAAGTTGATTCAAGGTTGAATTCACTTGCCAGACAGAAGAGCTATGTTGATAGGATGGTTTGTGATGTTGTATACATGGCAGGTGAGAAAGTTTTACTTAGAGTGTTTCCTATGAAGGGTGTGATGAGGTTCAGGAAGAAGAGCAAGTTCAACCCACGGTATATTGGCCCTTTTGAGGTGCTTTAGAGGACTGGAGAAGTGGCCTACAAGCTTGCATTTTCACTTAGACTATCGGATGTTCACCCAGTGTTTCATGTTTCTATGCTCCAAAAATATCATGGTGATATGTCCCATGTGTTGGACTTCAGCATGGTTCAGAAAGACAAGGATTTGACTTACGATGTGGAGTCGATAGCCATTGTGGACCGGCAGGTTCGAAAGTTAAGGTCAAAGAATATAACATCAATGAAAGTTCACTGAAGAGGTCAGCCGGCTGAAGAGGATACTTGGGAGGACGAGTAGGAGATGCAGAGCAGTTATCCACACCTATTTGAGACTCTATGTGTGATTCTAGACCCGTTCGAGGACTAACTTTTGCTTAAGTGGGGGATAATATGACGACCTGATTGGTCATTTTGTGTATTGTAGCCTTGTTCCCATGTGTATCACTTATTCTATAATCATTTGTGGTTATGTGACTTGCCGGGGTGGTTGGTTTTGTTACAGAGATGTTTCAGAGTGAAATGGGACACTTAGTCGCAAGGTTGAAGGTTTAAGTTAGAAGTGTTGGTCAGAGTTTCACTTTTGTGTAGATGACTCCAGAAGGGAGTTTTGATGGTTCTAATAGATTTATATGGTGATTTTGGACTTAGGCGTATGTCTGGATGTTGATTTGGAGGTCTGTAGGTCATTTTGACTTGAATTGGCAAAAGTTGGAAAGTTGAAGGTTTGGAAGGTTGAGAGGTTTGATTGAGACTTGAATTTTTTGATACCGGGCTTGGATAATGGTTTCGAGATTTAGAGTAGGTCTTTGTGTCATTTATGACTTGTGTGAAAAATTTGAGGTCAATCAAAGTTGGTTTGATATAATTCGGCATTAGTTTTAAAAGTTGGAAGTTCATTAGGCTTGAATTAGGGTGCGATTCATGGTTTTGATGTTGTTTGATATGATTTGAGGCTTTAACTAAATCGTATTTTAGGAACTGTTGGTATGTTTGGATGAGCTCTCTGGTGTCTCGGATATGATTCAGACGAAGTTCGGCTTCATTACGGTCTTAAGAAACTGCTGATCTGCTATCTGGTGTACTCTTCATCACAATCGTGACTTGGTGGTCGCATTCACATAGTGTTATTCAGTGGCAGGAGGTTTTGTTCTTTATGTTTGGGAAGAAGGCAATGAGTTCAGGAGGGTTTTGGATGTGCATTGTGATCACAAAAGTGGGGTCGCATTTGCATAGAAGAGAGAGGCTGTCTTGGACACCAGGCCTTAAGCTATCGCGTTAACAAATGTGGGGAGGGGGATGAGTTCACATAGACTTAGCATTGTGGGGCATCGCATTCGCGACCTGGGAGTTGCATTCGCGTAGGAGGTTTTGGCAGCTGGTGTGTTTTGTGCTTCGCAAACACGAGGAAGCTTCCGCGTTCGTGAAGAGGAATACCTGGGCAGAAGTTTTTCTAACTGAATCCACTAGACATTGTGCCTAGGGTTGATTTTCATAAATAATAAGCAAGGTACAACATAGGAGGGGGACATAAACCTGACCTCCAAAGGTATAATACAGAGGCACTTGGTCATGTTAACATAATGACCAGATGGAACCTGGAAGGTATGGTGAGTTAGACCTATGCTGATAATCTAGTTGACTATCAAACAGTGATAGTCAACTAGATGTATGAAATCAGAATGAAGTAAATCTAGGTCAACTATAAAAAAAAGCACAACTAAACCTAATTCTACCAAGATATTGAGTTGGAAGATTATCTTCCATATACAAAAAAATCTACATCTAGTGAAAGAGTAGAAGTTCCCTAAGGAGGTTGACAAATTACATGTGATACTAGAGGGGGCTATTTTCAACCTTGTTTTAACATTGAGATCCAAGAAAGCTAGATTGAAGATAGTTGTCAAAAAGGGGTCATGAATTGAGCATACAGTTTGTTGCTTCTTGCTGATGACAGTAAAGAGTGAGTTTCAATCTAGCTGTCAAAAAGGGGTCATGAATTGAGCATAAAGTTTGTTGCTTCTTGCTGATGAAAGTGGAGAGTGAGCTTTGGCTTACTTTATTAGTCCTAGCTAGCCAATGGTCTTCTGATGACTTATGATGATTGGCTAAGTCAATGACATGGGAGATTATTTGTTGCTGAAGTGCGCATGGCAGGATGGTTAGGTCTGGGTCCCTAGGTATTTCCTGCCTAAGAGCTGTGCTGAAGCTTTGCTGCTAATGAGGTTGCTGCAGTGATTCAGGAACATGTAAAGTTTCCCTAGAGCTGTTGCAACAGAGTTGAGGCATTTTTTTGTGAGTACTAGAGGCATCTTGTATGTGTTGTATTGTACCCAATAGCAGAGAATATGGAGAGTGTGTGTGAAGGTGAGATAAGGGACTTGGGACATTTGTTGCACTTTCAGTAGATTGAGCATCTGGGATGCTAATACCACTGACTGAAAGTGCCTCAAATGAACAAGTCTTGTCATTAAACCTACAAAAAATAGCAAACATGTTAGTGAAGAAGGACTCAATCCACAGGTTCTTGTGGGATCTGGGAATGAGTGTAGGAGCAGTGGAAAGCATTAGCACTTTTTTCTGATTGGCAGCTCTGCAGGTTCTTGTGTTGTTTGCAGGCAGTTGGGAAAAACTATTGAAAGGAAACATGGCTCCTGAACCATGTTCTTGTGGGTTTTGAATTTACGAGCTGAGTAATAGGATTTATTGGTTGAAGCTGTAGAAAGCATAGAATCAGGATGGTGAGAAGGGTTGCAGTTAGCATCTCTATTGAGAAGAGGATACTATGTCCCTAGGTTCTTGTGTATTTTGGAAGGGCAGGGGTGGTGTGAGATGAGGTTGAATGTGAGAGTGGGTATATTGAGAGGGGATGTGGGTATATGAGGTATATGGAGGGGAGATGTTTGGATCTGAGTGAGGTTAAGTGGCTATTAACTGCAGAAAATGATATGGGAACTTTTGAAGAAGCTGCAGCTGAGGGCATCTTGGGTTGTAGCTTACCAATTGCTCTTAGGTTCTTATGGGTGCTGAGATGAATTGTCAGGTTGTTGCTTTGGTTGGGAGGGAGTTCTAATGGGTGGGATCCATAATCACTGCTATCAAGTGTGTAGCAGAGTTGGATTATGGTGTGGAAGGTGTTGGGTTGGTAGGTTGTCATCATGAAGCTGGTTTTAAAATCCCATTTTAAGGGTTAGAGTATTATTTCATATTTTGAGTTGTAGAGCTCGGTTTTAGGCAATTTTGGTGTGGATTTTCAAGATTTTTAGTGGATTTTGAGTTGGATCAAGTTTTGGATTGTCCAGAGGTATATACATGCGGGAAGGGCTTGTTAGAGGAGTGATTTGGCTCGCTTGAAGTAAGTATCTTATCTAAACTTGGTTGAGGCATTAGTTTCTTGAATTATTTGTGATAGCTACATACTATGGGTAGCGCATATGTGTGGGGTTGAGCCTGTGCACCGGGGTACTATTTCCATGGCCGGGGTAGTGTTAGTTTATCACATGATGTTTCTCCTATTTGTGCCCCTCTGTGAGCTATTTGTACCATATTTGAGATTTTATTGAGGTTATTCTTCCGGTTGAACCTGATAAAATTCTAATTCTTGATGAAAATTATTTGTTGTTGCTGTGATAGCACACATTGCATATGCTTATACTGTAACATATTATTTATACTAGACCAGTCCATGAGTATGAAACTTGATAATCATTAATCATTTATCATTTACATGCTTTCTTGCATATTTGCTTTATCTGTGTTATAAGCTGGACTGGTAGGTGTGAGCACGTGATTTTTGCCCCAAGCAAATTATTCTAAAAATATATACAAAAATGATTTTTGAGTGAAAACTTGTTGATAATTGTGTGAAAATATCTGGATTTGTTTTTATTTTTGAAAAAAAAAATTTATAATAATAAAGCAAAGAAAATCAAAACAGAATACCATTTTTTGTATTAATTAGAAAATACCAAAAATAGAAATTAATTACTCTTTAATTCTAGAAAATCCAAAA
>MU759832.1:12414-91565 GCA_026770625.1 Nicotiana glauca | reverse complement strand
TGGATAATATAATAAATAAAAATACATAACAAAAAAATTATTTGATGACTATATAAGTCCCTTTAATTTAATGGAAATTTTATTTATTAAAATTTAGATAATATCTATTCTATTTATATAAAATAAAATAATTAAATAATTATAATAATACCAAATATAACATCGAAAAATTAACAAAGTGACAAATATTTTTTTAATATTGCCTGCTAGTTACTAATTAAAACATCTATCTATAATTAAAAGCCAAAGACTAAAGCTTCTCATGAAGCCAAGTGTCACAACCAGGCAATGACACGTAGCGTATTAAGACATTGTCCCTATTTTATAGGAATAAAAAAAATACAATTTTATTTTCATTAGGATTACAATTGGAAGACTAAATTTTATCTTGCAGTTATAAAATCAAAACCGATGTCATTCCTTCAAAACCCTCACTTTTGTTCTTAATTCAGGAATAAACCATCACTTTTGTTCTTAATTTTTACCAATTAAAAAAAACAAATACAGTTTGATTAGGATAGGATAGGAATAGTAATTTAATTTATTGTAAATCAAAAACCTACCCATTCCTTCGTAACCGTCAGTTATGTTCCAAATTTATAGGTGGTTTACAATAAAAGGAGTTACAAATTTAAGTTGATTAGGAATAGTATTGGAAGAATATTTTTTTTTAATGGAAATCAAAACGGTTAATATTGCTTTATAACCGTCATTTTTTTTCTAAATTTATATGAAGTAAAAAATAGGAATTACAATTTTATTTTGATTAGGATAGGAAGAACTTTTTTTTAAAAAAATCTAAACGCTTTAACTGCCTTCATAACCGTGTGCTTTGAAATCCTTCTGTATTATACATATTTTTTTCATTTAATTTTTTTATTTCTTGAAAGGTAAAATAAAATAAAAATCAAAACCTTTCAAAACCCTTCTTAACCGTTACTTTTAAACTGCCGTTCCATCTTCTCTTAAACTTAACCTAAATTTGCTTGAAAACCACCATAGCTTCAACCCACTTTCCCACGAAATTCGTTGCTTCAACTGTGATTTACACGTCTTTCTTGCAACTGTACAAAAGTCGAAATACATATATCTTCCACAACTACACAATCTTCAATCATAATGTTCATTCTTATATAAAGATTTATACAAAACTTACGTCCTATTCAAAAGATGGCTACTCATATTGATTTCATCAAGGATATAACTATTTTGAAGATGCAATGGAAGTTAAAATTTCGTGTTGTACGTTTGTGGGAAGTACCAGATCGTTTTAATCCAGGCACTATTTTCTCGATTGAATTGGTTCTACAAGATGAAAAGGTACTTTAACTATTTTATTACCTTGCTAATTCGGTTTCATTACTTGCTCCTCGAAATTCTGTTTCTTTCTCTTTGACGCAAACAATGGTACTTGATTATTGTTTATTACTCTTTATGAAATCTTTAATTTTACAGTTTTCATTCCCATGAAACGATATTAAAAGCAGGATCTATTTGTGTTCATTACAAGAGTCTAACTACTGATAGAATGGAGAATCAAGTTTATTTTTTTGGATGAGAACAAAAAAAAATGATTACGACAACACCTGCATATATTTCTTAAAGTTTATGTACATAACATAATTAGTAGTAATTAAAAGTATATTATAGGGACATACTGCTCAACGTGGTTAGTGTATATTGAAAAATCAACCAGTCTTTTTGTGGTCCTCTGCATTTGAAAAACAAACAAAAAGCAACGTGTTTGAGTAGAGGTTTCCTTTCTACGTGGAATAAGTGAGGTTTTTTAAGTATGTCACTACCATGGTATTATGTAGACAATTGAATCATCTTATATGATTGTCAAAAGCAGCGAATAGGTTTTTTTGTTAATGGCATATTGAGTACTTATTTGTACATGGAAAAATTGATTTTGTGTATGGTTATTTCTTTTTTCGTCCGTTGAGATGGGTCTTATTCGCTTATACTTATTGCAGACGATCAAAAAATATAATTTACAAATGATGTCAAAGGTTAATATGTGGTAAAACTATAAAGTAGTATCCACACATTATTTAATGTATAAATTACTATTACTATAAATTTTTAATCTCTGTTAAGTAATCTATTTATTTTTGTAGGGCGATCGGATAAGTGCTTCTATTGGCAAGTCAGTTTTGCATCTTTTCAAAACACAAATTACTGAGCTTGGATTATATAATATGACAAACTTTATCGTTTGTCATAATAAGGAGAAGTTCAACAGCACGAAACATAGGTTGAGGCTGGCGTTTACTCAACGGACAACATTGTCTGAAACAACTGACCCACTATTCCCAATGAATATCTTTGATTTGCGACCATATGATGAATTGATAAATAAGATTGACGTGAACGAGACTGAATTATTTGGTAATATAACTTTTATGTTACATTCCTAATTATACATTTATCTACTATTTATTTTAACAATTTATTTTTCTTTAGATGTCATCGGAGAAATTGTCAATTTTAGTGAGGTAAAAACACAAAATCAAGGTGGAGTTGCTAGGAAGTTTATGGATGTTGAACTAGAAGATGACGAGTAAGAATAAATATGCATCTACTAATTAAGTATTGATTTGTTAATTACATATGCTACAATTACATTGTTATTTCTATTTCACAGGAGGAAGAAGTTGTCTGCTATATTTTGGGGCGAGTTTGTTGATGCAGTTGTACCTCATCTTTTAAGTGCTAACAACCAGCTTATTATTGTTGTTATGCAGCTCATAAAAGCCCATAAATATCAAGGTAAAATGCAATTACTAAATTTAACATTACAGAGTGCGAGTTATTCATTATATCTTACACAAATGTTTTTTTATAGATTCATATTCTGTGCGCAATACATGGAACGCATCAAAGCTCTGGATCAATCCAAGTTTTCCTCAATATGATGAATTTAAAATACGGTTCAATAAATATACATATACATTATTTTTTTTACTGAAATAATTTTTTCAAAGTAAACATCTAACTGTTTTACTCATTCATAAACACAGATTGCTTTCTGTACGGGACAACAGCTCGGAGAGGCTGACTCAAACCATGTCACAACAAAGTTACTTAGTCTCAGATGAGTTGGAAAAGGGAATTGTTCAAGTTAAAACAATTGGGCAATTAGTCGAGTGCATGCAAGTGAGTAACCTAACTTGTGTAGTATTAATTTAAATTGTGGTTCATTTTAAATTTGCAAAAATTCACATTTATTTCTATAGTTTTAGGTATTGTAAAATAATTTTTGCATTTACAAACGTTACAAGTAGTTGTCCATATGTTTTAGAGGACAACAAATAAATTGTATTACCTCATTTTTTCTTTTCTCATCTAAATGTAACTCATGGTTTAATTTTGATTTTCAAGGATTTGTGTTAAAATTAATGGGAATAGTTCTTTAGTTCCTACGTTATGTGGTTTATAAAAAGTAAAAAAATTCTAAGTGTAGACTCAACTCTTCTATTATCCACCGAGTTTGTAAGTTGAGTTTATACTTTTCCTTTTTGCTGAAAGTTTGTTTTGTTGCTATATGTAATCCCTCGTTATTTAGTACCACTTGGAAAGGACATTTCAATTCGAAAAATGATTTACGTTCTAATAATTTTTTTTATTTACTAAGCTGCCACTCCTGTTTCCTTTCGCAGCCTCTTCTTATTTTTGGCAGATTTCAATTTTTATTAACTTGTGCTGATTATAATTTCAATTGTTCAAGCTTTAGCGCTATCTATTTTAGTCTAAGTTCTACAATTTAGTATTTGTTGAAAAAAAAAAGTTATAACATCCAGTAACATCACAAAAAATTGTAAACCAAGATAAAGTATATGTAGCACATATTTACTTGTGGCGCTTTGGTTAAATCAAATAAATAAAACTGAATTTTGCTCCACATATTCTTACAATCTGAGGTCCTTTTACAGATATATATTTTTCTGTATTCTATCATGTGATGAACCTGGAAATCTTTGTTTAGTTTGAGTTTCTATTTTATAGAAACAAGATTGCAATATCTTTTTATAACAAGTATCTGTTTTCCTTATATAATGTAAAATAATTTATGCTAAAAGTTTAACTTTATTGTTCCTCTTACATTTGTTTCTTTATGCTGTGACTATTGTGTGAAAACGTTGTCCTATTAGGAAGAACAAGCTTCTCTGTGCTGTTTGATAAGTGTAGTGTAGGATTCCGATGTCCTATTTCTATCTTCTCTTTGAAAAATAAGCTTACAGGTTCTACATATTTTGTTCAGTAAACGTGTAATATTCCTTCTTAATGCAGATTTCTCTGTCAGGGTTGTGTTTTAATATATCTTCAAATTAACGGCTTCTCTTGAACAACTAAATTGTATAAGTAATAAAGCCTAATATTACTGAATGTCTGAAAGCCATGCCAATCCATATTTATAACTCATAAGTGTGTCTGAGGTTATAACTTTATGCGAGTGATCATAAAAGTACTATTTAAAATTTTTATGTTACTCAAACCATTTGTTTTTTCCTTTACTAATCTTCCTTCATACAATGTAAAAAATTACATCTAATACAACAATTTTCAAACATCAATCCTTTATCTTTCTGTCAACTTGCTTCATTTTATCAATGAATATAAATAAAGTAAACAATGAAATGCTATTAAATATGACTTCATGGGTTATACATTATACTCTATATTTTAATTTTTCCAATTTTCTATTTCCATTATAGGTGTTGGAGATTACTATACATGTTAAGTAGCTTCACAGATTTTCTAACGTTTCTTCAAATGCTACTATAATGCAATTCATTCATATGTACCTACCTATATTACTCTCAACAAAATTCATCTACTTATTTTAGAAGAAAACCCTTCTGTATTCGATCGCTAATTCTAATTGCAATAAACTTATTTTTATTATTTCTTTAAACTATTCTTTTCTTAAAGTTACTATACTGGTAAGGGATAAGTCGGGAAAACCATAAATATATAGACCGCGACAAAACCTCTGTTTCAGGCCGCGAATAGTTCGCAGACCAACTGATCTATTTTTTTGAAGTTGAGAAACAACGAATCGAGGAAGCGAATTTGATTTAAATAGAAGAGATGGCCAAGGCAAAGCATCAAAAGGCCAAACCCAACAAACAATCCCATGTACGTTCCTTCAAAATAATTTAAACTCCTTATCTCTACTGTTTTCGCTCTTTGTTAATCAAATTTATTGGTGAAAGCATTGTAGGTCTGAAAGATAGGGGTTACCACATGTAAATACCAGATAAAAACAGTCTAATTATGATGAATTGTACAGATGATTCATGTAAGGGATTTCAATTAGTTTGGGATTTAAACACATTTGATTAATTTCTATATTTTTTTTTATGCAACCTTAGGCTAATAAAGGTTAGTTAACGCCACGGGTGTGGAGGAGAACGATGAGGTTTCAGGTTCAAATCATAGGGGAGGCAAAAGCACTGAGTGATTTTTTCCATCTGCCTAAGTTTAGGTGGGTAGAGTAACTGGTGCCCGTGTTGGTGGGAGGTAGCAGGCGCCATTGTCATAAAAGAAGTGTTGAGCTAACATAGTGTGATTCTGTTCGCTTTGGGCCAAGCCCACACAGTTTTCCCCAAAAGGCCTAAGTATTCCCACCTTATATGTAGCTTCACACTTTTTGCTGTCGTACACCAAACAAAAAGATTTTACTTCAGATGGTGTAGATATGGAAATTGAGTGTGCTGCTTAATAATATACTGAGGCTATGTGCTTTCTTTGTTACTGTTGTTGTGCTGAATCATGCATATGCAACAGGCTAAAAAACATGGGAAGCAGGCTGATATATCTGAATTTCGAGCTCAGCTTGATGCATTGGGCTTAAAAATTATTCAAGTGACGGCAGATGGAAATTGTTTCTTCAGGTTTGTACTTAGTAAGATTACCCCTTTTTCTACATGTTGGTCTGTATCAGAATCCGCGTGAATGTGTATGTAAACTCGATGCATGTTCATCGTTTGGTTTAGAAATGCATAAGATGCGACCTTAATCTATATTAAGGTTGTATATTTAAGCAATGTATTTTAATACTTAGCAAGTTCTTGAGGTTTCCATGCCACATGTAATAGTAAAGAGTGCTTACTTGAGCTTCTGGATAAAGGTTAAGCAATCACTGTATTTACGCAGGGGATTAGCTGATCAATTGGAAGGCAATGAGGAGGAGCATGAGAAATATCGTGATATGGTTGTAAAGTTTATCAGGGTATGTGTTTCTTCAGATGACTTGATTTTATTTCAGTATTCTATCAGGTGACATGGAATTATCTCCACGCAATCTTGTCATTCAATGCAAGATACACTCAGGATACACCTAGGAACAGTATTTGGTAGCTATAATGTTTGTGTTATTTGTAGTTTGGTTATGAATATCCTGTTGTATTAAAAAAAACAGGGATAAAAGCGATATTGAGGTTAAAATTAAATTTTGAAATAGAGGGGTTACTGTGTAATTAGAAAAACCTGAAAATTACAACTAATTATATAGCCTACGATGCTTGGGATAGGAAGTAGGAGGAATTAGAAGTTCTGAAACTTGGAATGAATTAGGGATCTGGAATCATGAAATTTCACAGCTACCAGCCAGGGTTTCATATGAGATTCCGAAGGAAGAAGGCAAGGGGGAGAAGCAAAATTGAAGTTGTCTGGTTGCGGGATTTCGAAGAAAGAACACAATCTGGCTTTATTCTCAAAGTTTGCATTTTTCGACAGTATCTGTATTTGATATGTGCTCCGTAATCAGTATTCGTATCCAAACTAAATAGCTTAAGATGTTTTCCACAAGTGGTAGGATTTTTAAGTTTATTAATAGTTCAGAAAACCTTAATTAAAACAATCAAACTTCACTAAGAGGATTCATATAATTATCCCAATTAGTTTGGTATTGAGGTACAAATGGATTTTGTGAAAAGTTTATGTTAGGATGTAATCTCTAACTGTGTTGAGACTCTTACTGGGATGGGTTCAATTACAGTTCTACTGAGAAGTAACGTCATTTTGGTAAGGCAAGAAGAAGTAGCTTAGAAACTTCAGTTTCTTCTACAGCTGTTGTTTTAATTTTCCTTTTTTTGTCCCTCTCTAGTTTCTACCTTTATTTTCCTCCTACGGTTTTGGCCTAGTGGTAAGAGCATAACGGGTAAAGTGTGGGTTAGACGGACATCACGAGTTCGAATCCTGCGCAGAAGCATTTCAGTGGAGAAGGGTAGAGGGGCAAGCCTATTATCCATCAAGTTTCGAATCATGCACCAGCTGGCCTCAAGGATTTCTTGGTTATTAAAATAACAAAAAAAGAAAGTGTCTACCTTTACTCTCTTCTCTGAGCTTATTCTCCATAATTTGTCAGCAAAGCTGCTGACACCGTCAATGTTATCTATATATTTCTCTGGCATGAAGGCAGGAAGAACTGAGCCATGCTTGTGACATATATGCTATGTACTATTTTTGTCATATTGTTCTATCCTATGACTAATGTGCAGGGTGGTCGGGGAGAGGAGTGTTGGAATCTGCTGACAGTCCAATATGTCTGCACATTAGTCATAGGATAGAACTATTGCAGGGTGGGTCTGGGAGAGGGGTGTTGGAATCCTACGACTATATGCTATGTTCTAACTACTATTGGAGTGTTTTCTTCTGTTTCAACTTAGACTGCAAAATTATTTATCTATTGATTTTTTTAGGACATTTGCTATCAAGTGTTTTTTTTGGGTCCATGTTTATCTAGCCATGTCTGAGCAGATAAGGACTTTTTTGAACAAATAATTGATCAGATAGTTACGATGTTAGCCAAATGCTCTCGTATATGAAGATATTACTTGTTTCCAACAAGCTCTTTTGATTTTGAAATGTATAGCAAAAATTGCTAATAACCTCCACTGCAACCTCCAAGGCATCACTTTTGTCTTTAGTTTTTGTGTATCCTAGTTCTGCTGTTACATCATGTTCTCTAGTACTTAGAACACCGAAACAGATTTTTAAGGTACTAATAGTGGAGCTATATTTAACAGAATAACCGTGATAAATTTGAGCCTTTTATTGAAGATGAAGTACCATTTGATGAATATTGTGAGTCCATGGAGAAGGATGGCACTTGGGCTGGACATATGGAATTACAAGCAGCTTCTCTTGTTACTCATACTAATATATGCATTCACCGAGTACGTCTTCTCCCCCCACTTAATCCCTCTTATACTTCTAGGCAGTTCTTGATTCTTTAGAACAGCTAGATCTTTAAACATCAAAGTTGCTCACTTACCTGATGTTCAAGGGATTTTAGATTGACTGACTTTTTACGTTCAATGTGGTACAGCATATGTCACCTCGCTGGTACATACAGAATTTTGACAACCGTGATTCTCGGATGCTTCATCTGTAAGTGTTGAAAGAATATGAGATTTCTGCTTTCACTTGCTTATGCATTTATTTGTCCAGATATTGTTATTCTTAATGTTATACAATATTTCATTATCATATAAAGCATGCTATAGTTTGACTCAATAGGAGTAAAGTAGAGCCCCTCCACAGCATGTTTTTCTTTAGTTGTTTAACAGGAACATTTCTTAGCTGGGTTAGGATTGTTGGAGGACTGATACGAGTCATTTTCATTAATATATTTATTTAGGGCAGTTATAATTGGCATTTAGCAGGTTTACCATCAGTGTTGTCAAAGGCTCATGCTTAAGCCCTGAAGCTCAAAAAGATTCAGGGAGGGTGCTTCCCTCGCTTAAGCTATGCTTCTATGTAGGCACGGCACTAAGGCGTGCGCCTTATTGCCATACATTCTATTAAATACAAATATAATTGGCAAAGAGATGCTAATTGTTAAGGAAAATTATGAATGGACTTGTCACTTTTTTCTTGCATTAGTGTATTTTTATTTTTTTTTCTTCATTGCTCCTTTTTTTGCTAAAGCCCACACTTAACTGCGCTGTGCGCTTAAAGCCCTGATAGACCTGAACCGCTTTTTAAAGCTTTTCGCCTTTGACAACATGCTGCATTCGCGTTGCAATAATAGAATAGTCTTATGAACCCTCAGGGGTTGGCCTGGTGGCAATTGACTTGAGCCTTGGGGTTTGCTCCCTTTCAAGGTCTCAAGTTTGAAACCCACTGGGTGCAAACAATTTCTGAGGGCCATCGGACTGGGTAAAACCTGAATTAACCGTGGTGCACTTGCGGGAATCTCCTTGCCGAGGGCCTGTGCACCCCCGGGATTAGTCGGGGCTCATATAGACTCGGACACTCGGTGCAAATAAAAAAAAATAATAGAATAGTCTTATGGGAGATGTGTTTTTAGTATACTAGTTGTTGGAGGCTAGATGTGGAATAGACAGTCTGGTACTTTTATTGAAGTTAAAAGTTGTTTTGGTTTTATTTATAGTTTACATTCTCTGCGACCAATCTAATTTTGTATTTGCTAACATTATTCATATAGAACAAAAGAGCGTCATGGATTGGCAGTAACTCGTAATTGATAGCTTAACTGAAGGAGGAGGAGAAAATTCAGTATAATACTATCTATGATATGTCCCAATGCTCGACATTTAGTTATATCTCCTGTTCTTTGAAGCTTCTTTTCTTTCACAGACCCAGTTGAATGTTTGTAACCTTGTTCCTCCATCATGATTCTCCTAGTTGTCCTCATGCTTGCTGTTTATTTCTTCACTTCAAAGTCTTCTTTGTTCTTTTTTTTGGGGGTTGGGGGTGGGGGGTGGAAGGCAAATTCTCCTATCCTCCTCGTAAAAGCTAAAGCTTGGAGGTGTATGTAGATCATTTTCTTTTAGTTGATACTAGTGTTCTGAATAAGTTCATGCCAGGTTATGTAATTTTTCTAAGTACTTGGTCCTGCTTCATCTCCCTCTCTCCCTTTCTTTTCTTGTGCATTCTTACAGGAAGGGGATTGGAGAAAACACAAGAATCTCATTTTAAATACTAATTTTCCCCCTTTTTTAATCTGTTAGATTTTGCTTTGCTTTTCTAGTAGTTGTTAACTTCACAACTTTTTATCTCTTTGGTTGTTGTTTAAGAGATTTAAGGTTATATTCAGTATACCACTTCGTTTTCTCTTCTTCGAAGGCAAAATTTAAANCCCCCCCCCCCCCCCCCACAAAACTGTCATGTCTCTTTCTTTTTCTCCATTGTGGAGAGTCTGCTGTCTCTAGCTTTTTGCTGTACCGTGATTGACTGACTGTTTTGGTCCATTTTCATTAAATAACAAAAAACAGTTCCAAATCATGAAGAGGTTAGCCTCCACCTCGTCTTTCTTAATAAATAATTGATTATCACATGGAATGGTGTGCCTCTTCAACCCTCTGAGATTATTGTTTCTACTGAAGCAAGTGCCACTTATTTGGGTTAAAAAGGAACAGACTTTGGCATTTCTTTCTCTACTTCTTAGCCCCTTCATCGATTTTATCCGTATTAGCTGCCTGACTTGCTTATTTACTGTCAGTTCTTATCATGACGGAGAGCATTACAATAGCGTTCGTCTGAAGGAAGATTCTTGCATTGGACCTGCTAGTCCGATTATTATCAAGGTTTATAGCACTTCAATTTTTACTTTTTGTTATGATAGGATTAGCTATGTCCCTTCTATAACAACGAATTAGGATTTCTTGCAAGAATTCTAATAACCTTCAGTTATTTAAAAGGCTGATGCTGATCTTTCAGCAAAATCTCGTGAAGCTATAGCTGCTGCCAAATCTAAGGGAGATACTTCTCGAAATACTGTTCAAGTAGGATCAGTCAAAGTTGTTATGGCTGGAAGTGGATGTGATGACAGAGTAAAAGTGGAACAGGTCATTTGCCAATATCTCTTTCCTTGGTCTACAATGATGTGGAATTTGTCTTGAGTGTTAAAAGAAACCTACATGTCTATGTACTTGATATCTACTTTTTTTTTATCTGTTCTCTAGATTTTACAACAAGTTGGTGGTGATGTTGATGCTGCAATTGAGTATCTAATCGCAGAGCAAGGGTCCGAGGACCTGTTAAATGAAAATGATAACATTTCTTGTCTGGCAAGCAGTTCACAAGGTAATGACCAGTCTTGCTTTTAAAGTGATTCTTCCTATTGCCTCTGTCTGAAATTGGAGTCATGGTAAATTCTGGTTTTGTAATCATCACAGACTCCCACACATGAGTTTTTGACAACAAAAAACTAGAAACTGGAGGGCTTGTTATTCAACACGACTTATATACTCGTGTCAACCTTTGCATATGTAAATATTCAAATTTTAATGAATTTTATTTGGTGCGTTGATGTTGCTTGTTTCTACGGGTTCTTTTCATCTTTCTTGAGCCGAGGGTATGTCGGAAACAACCTCTCTATCTTCCTTTACACACTACCCTCCTCAGAACCTACTTGTTGGGATTCCACTGGGTTGTCGTTGTTGTTGTTTTAATGAATACTATTGAAAAAATACTGACTTCTGTCCATATGGTAGTGGGTTGCCCAGGATTTACCATGAAACATCTTTGGTGACACATTTTTCCTTTTCCCCTTTTCCCTACTTCCATTCGTTTTGAGCTTTGACACCTGGTCATCTTATCCAAATTGACTAACCTAGTTTAAAACTATAGATTTCTTAGCTATGTAAGAAACATCAAACTTAATTTCTGGATTAGAAATAATTGAAACAAATTTAAAACATTTTGGTCAAGGAGGAACCTGTTTGGCTCTTAAAATAGTAACTAGTTCAAACGAAAGGGGACAGATTTAAGTACTATGTAACTTGTAGTCAGAATTTCACTATATAGAAGTTAGAGAACCATTCATTTTACTCCATAATTTGCTAGTCGACCTTCTTGACCTTATTGAAAAAGCCAAAGCAAGTTTCTCCTCTCTATCTCTCCTTCCCTTTCCTTTTATTTTTGGGCGGAGCGGGGTGGGTGGTTCCTCTGTGGGATATTTCTTTGGATCACTTTTCAACCTCTTCCAACTGCTTTGAGAAATCCGTTTGCAAATGCCTGCATGAGAAGTAAGCTAGATGTTCCCATCTGAGGTACCAAGAGCTGTGGGATTCAGCTAGAAAGCATTTTCTCCTATACACTCGGTAATATTTTATGTGCCATAATATGCACAAATCACAATAGCCCCTTTTAGGTGACATTACATTTTTGATAGCTTGGACTATAGATATGACGATGAAGCATGGCTTTATATCTACTTGTCATTATTGTCATAACTCTGTCGTTAGGTGGATACTTTTTCTGAATTCTCTTCAATAATGATTCTCACACTGGGGAACCCATCCTTCTCATGCTTTGTTGATCACTGAGCTGGAATATGTATTCTTAGCTCCGGTTCTCTACAGGTGTCCCCTTGCCATTCACCAGGGACTCCGCTCTATTTCTGGAGAAGTATGTCCCACAGTCCCGTAGGGAGGAGCTGCGTAGGCAGTTCGAGCAGCTTCGACAGGGGGATATGACAGTTACCCAGTATGAGATGAGGTTCTCGGAGTTGGCTCGACATGCTATTTGGCTGGTTGCTACTGAGAGGGAGAGGATCAGGAGGTTCTCTAAAGGTGTCCCCTTGCCATTCACCAGGGACTCTAGGAATATTTAGGGCTTGCTAGTTTGGGAAGAAACAACTTAAAGTTATGAAATCCACTTAATGCTACCATGATTTTGTCTCAGAGCGAGAGACAGTGGTAACACGTGGTTTGTTGTCCCCATTAATTGATAGGCAAGATATATTCGATAAATGTACACATGAGATACCTGTCTACTGCATCTATCATAGATGGGGAAAACTGGTATAGTTATGTTTATGCTTTTGTTGCCAGCACCTCACCTTCTCATACTTTTCATTCTTTTTAGGGTCTCCAGGAGAGCGTGATAAATCCTGCGATGAACGCGAATTTAAATCTGAAGACCCACCTTGTGAAAATGGTTCCACTGACTGTAGTGTAAAAGGAGCTTCTGACAGAAATACCACCCAGGAAGATGAAAAGGTAAAACAGCATGAATCTTGTTGTATCTTTCTAAAAATAGATACTCCCTCCATTTCAATTTATCTGCCTTACTTTCCTTTTTAATCTATTTTATACTTATATTAAGTAACCATTGAACTCCAACATGCCACATAGTATATTTAAGACCACAAGATTTAAGAGAATCTTGGTACATTACGCACATCTTTAGTTTAAGACCACACGATTTAGAAGTCTTCCTTCTGTTAAACTTTGTGCCCAGTCAAACTAAGACAAGTTTTGTTCTTATATTCATGTCTAATTGGAAACTTCACTGGGATGTAGTTACTGAGACAATCAAAACTTCGTCTTCTTTTGATGCTGTAGAAAATTCCAAGAAATAAGGCCTGTCCCTGTGGTTCAAAGAAGAAGTATAAGTCTTGCTGTGGATCAGTTGCTGGGAAACGTCCCGCTAGCTATGCAGTGTATGGTTGTCGAAGATCACCTGTCTTTTTGGTTATTCCTGTGTATTTGTTGAAACCTTGTTGAAGTTTAGTTTGTTAATTCATTTTGCGGTAAAATTGTATACAGCTTAATGCCATTAGCTTGTTGTAATTTGTGCCATGCTATTGTCGTTCTGCTTGTTCTGCATATGCTTATTTGCTTCTACTATGTATATGTTTGCGCTATGTTGTACTTGCAATAAAGTCTAAATAAAAGAATCTTAGAGAGCTTTCTATTTGAAAATCTTAAAAACTTTGTGCTCTCTAAGTTCGTTGATACATTGAGGCTGCTATATTGGGTTTTGTGGGCTCTCCAAGTTATGAAGTTTGACAGCACAAGTATGATAATGTAGTGGTAAAACTAAGAATACACGAAGTACCTATCTTTCCTTCCATTTTGTTTTGAATTGAATGAACAAAATCCCAATATGCTGAGTTTGAAGACAAAATCGTCATGTTCATCATTTAACTTTTAATTTAGCCTCCTCTGTTTCCTAAATGACATAATGTTCTGGGCACTTGGATTTCCAATTCTCTTTGCTTTCACATGCAACGTATATTTTTTTCAGCAACCAAACAATTGATTATGGCAAAGGTCGAAGAGACAAAAAGCAGGGGAAGAAAGTTCCACCTACCAATGTTACGAGTTCAAAACAATCTGATGCAAGGCCACCTGACTTGGGCGCGCTTTGTATATAATCAGTTTTTTGAGGTATTTTCTTGCTATAATTGTTTCTGTCCATGCTCTACTATTTCGTCATTCTTTTCATCTACAAGGCCACTGATCAGGATTTTGGTTTATGCGGCATGTAACTTAAAAAGTTGAGGCAACATTAGATTTGCCAGTGTTGTCTAACTTGTTATCCTGATAGTTCAAATCTTTTGTTGATTCCCTAGCTAGTTTTGTCGATTAGCACAACATTATTTGCAAATAGCATGGATCATGTAACCCCATCTTGCATACTGTTGGTTAATTCATGCATAACTCTGAACTAAAAAGAGGACTCAAAGCAGATCCTGCCATCCTGGTGGTATCCATGGTTACTGGGAGCTCCTCTATATCTAGTGGGAGGGAGGAGAGGGAAACCGGATCAAGAGTTGGGAAGAATATTTCTACCATGGAGGGAAGTCAGAGAAGAAAGGAAAGCGAGGACAGCTAGAGTAAATAGGGGGAGGGGGGGAAAGAATGTTGAAGGAGGCACACCTGTGCATGACAAGGGAGAGGGAAACAGGTATGGTGGAGGAGATGATAATTGCTGGGTGAATGGAAAGGGAAATAGAGAGATAATAAGAAGAGACTGATGACTGCTTGTCGGGACAAGGTTTGAGTGAACAGGGACAAGTTGAAGGAATAAGAAAAGCAGAGAAGAGAAACGGGAAAGATTTGCTAATCCTTTTACATGTAAGGGGCTTAAGTATCATTTCGTGTCCTTATTGGGGATAATAATCCATTAATTCCTTCTTTCCCTATATATTAGTACCCCATCTCACGGGTGCCAGACGAAACTGATAGCATCCATCTGTATTTTGGTTGAAATAATGCTTTGATTAAATGAGTGCTAATATTCATTCCTTTTATCCAATTGAAACCATTGATATTGTAATTAATTTAGTAACCTGAGTTCGTATGATGGATGTGTCAGGCCTGTACTCATTGCTTAAGAACAAATATACCGCTTAGGTTTTCCATGTTCAAACCATCTTCCCCTCTGCTTTTGAATATGTGGATAGGATGTTACAACTTTCCTATGGTGACTCTAAAAAATGATATCTGGAGGCTTGGTCTCATAAAGTACTGTACTTTCTATTTAGTAGGTGCTGATTATTCTGTATTCCGCTTTGGAGGTCCATCAGATGCTACTTATAGTACTTTGTGAACTAAGGACTTGGTTCATTGAAAGTGAGAGAACGTGGAGATAAAGTATCCAAGAGGAATTTGAATCGGCTGCTTCTTGATTTGTGAGGAATGGATGTCCAAGTCATTTTCGGAATACCTTGGTTTAGGATGGTGCAAATCGTGGGTCCTATTTTACACTCTTCAACATATGTGGTTTCTGGTCCTATCTCAATGACTTAGTTCCTTTGTTTGGAGTGCTAAGTGGGAAATGGAACAAACGGGAGCATTTGGAAGAACAGTTGACTTACGCAGCAAATCCAGCATTTCCTCGAGATATTGAACTAAATAAAATGTCCGAGTATTGGGAGCAAGCAATGGAATCGGTTGCCAATAGAAAGCTTCTTGTTGCATTAACGGCAGTTGTTTCCTTTAGACTGGCGGTATTATTAACTTTTTAATGGTGTCCATTTTTTAATCGTTTGTTAAGTTTTTTGCTTTAATGCACTGCTGTTGCGTCAGTGAATTACGAAACTTGGAATGTTTCCATCAAGTCATTGGTCTAGTTGAAGTTATTCCTACAGAATTTATCCTCCGCCAATAATTCTAAGATTTAAGTTATGTACATTTATGGTGTAAAAGTTTTTTACATTATGTTTTGTAGGTTACACTTTCATGTTTTCTATTGAAAAATTACTTGTACTTGGCTCTTTTATGTGATCTGATAGTGTAATGCTTTATAAACTGTTACAAAGTATATTTTAGTTAAACTCATATTTCAGACGCGTATTAGTCATGTATTCAATATAATGAGCTTTTGTCTTATCGGGGCATTTGCGTCTATACCCGCTTTTTGGGTCGCGTTTTAACTTGTGCCCGCTTTGCAAAAAAAAATTGCAAGCGTACCCATTTTTTCGCGTAACTTTAGCATATGGGGCTGAAGTAGCAAACACAATATCGCAAAACTTCAACATTCTAGTAGACGGGCTTGAAGTAGCAAATGCAATATGCTGAAGTTTTTTTGTCTGAAGTTATTTAGTTCATTTGTAAAAAGTTGAACACTAAAATAGTTGAAGTTTTTTTGTCATGGATTCATTAGTTTTGTCATAAAACTTTTTCAAAAACTTCAGCAGAAGATGCTGAAGTTATTTAGTTCATTTGTAAAAACTTAAGCACTAAAATAACTGGACTTTTTTTGCCCTGGATTCATTAGTTTTGTCATAAAACTTTTTCAAAAACTTCAGCAGAAGATGCTGAAGTTATTTAGTTCATTTATAGAAACTTAAGCACTAAAATAACTGGACTTTTTTTGCCCTGGATTCATTAGTTTTGTCATAAAACTTTTTCAAAAACTTCAGCAGAAGATGCTGAAGTTATTTAGTTCATTTATAGAAACTTAAGCACTAAAATAACTGGACTTTTTTTGCCCTGGATTCATTAGTTTTGTCATAAAACTTTTTCAAAAACTTCAGCAGAAGATGCTGAAGTTATTTAGTTCATTTATAGAAACTTAAGCACTAAAATAACTGGACTTTTTTTGCCCTGGATTCATTAGTTTTGTCATAAAACTTTTTCAAAAACTTCAGCAGAAGATGCTGAAGTTATTTAGTTCATTTATAGAAACTTAAGCACTAAAATAACTGGACTTTTTTTGCCCTGGATTCATTAGTTTTGTCATAAAACTTTTTCAAAAACTTCAGCAGAAGATGCTGAAGTTATTTAGTTCATTTATAGAAACTTAAGCACTAAAATAACTGGACTTTTTTTGCCCTGGATTCATTAGTTTTGTCATAAAACTTTTTCAAAAACTTCAGCAGAAGATGCTGAAGTTATTTAGTTCATTTGTAAAAACTTAAGCACTAAAATAACTGAAGTTTTTTTGCCCTGGATTCATTAGTTTTCTCATAAAACTTCTTCAAAATCTTCAGAAGAAGATGCTGAAGTTATTTAGTTCATTTGTAAAAACTTCATTACAAAATAAGCTTAAGTTTTTTTTGTCCTGGATAAGCTTTTTCAAAAACTTCAGTAGAAGATGCTGAAATTATTTAGTTCATTTGTAAAATTTCAGCACTATATAAGCTGAAGTTTTTTGTCCAAGATAAATTTTTTCAAAAACTTCAGCAGAAGATGCTGAAGTTATTTAGTTCATTTGTAAAATCTTCAGTACTATATAAGCTGAAGTTCTTGAAAAAGCTTTCTAACATACTAGATAAATAATCACCTTATTCTTTCATAGTGTATTACTACTAAAAAATAATCAGATTACCAATAATATCTAAATCATAAATTTTGGAAATAATAAACGTGAAAAGAGCAGAATTACGTGGAAATATTCACAAATTATTGTCTACTAACTTACGTAATTATTTATAATTTATTTTTAAATAATCTTATAAACATACTTATTCATCCCATGAACCGAAGTTTCATAGCAGCACCAACATCAGCAGAATAAAGAAGAAGAAGAAAACGAAGGAGGAGAAGGAGGAGGAGAAAGGGGGCTGAAGTTGTTTAAAAAGTGGGTACAAGTTAAAACTTTTTAAAAAATGGGTATAGGTTAAATGTGTGACGACAAGGCCGGTCGTCTCATGATTTATCGCTCCATTTTCCCCATTTCTGCTTCTATTTGCTTTAATTATCGGTTTTATATATGATCGGGTTGGTTCGGGTTCGGAAAGGTTTTGAGAAGGTTTGAGACACTTAGTCTCTTTTAAGGAAGCTTAAGTTGGAAAAATCAACTAGATGTTGACTTATATTTTAGAGGGTTCGGATGTGAGTTCCGATGGTTCGGATAGCTTCGGGAGATGATTTGGAACTTAGGAGTGTGATCAGAATATGTTTTGGAGGTCCAGAGTAGATTTAGGCTTGAATTGACGAAATTGAGTTTTTGGCGTCTTCCGGTTGATAGGTAAGATTTTGATATAGGGGTCGGAATGGAATTCCAGAAGTTGTAGTAGCTTCGTTATGTCATTTGGGATGTGTGTGAAAAATTTCATGTTATTCGGACATGGTTTGGTATACTTTTTGATCAAAAGCGAAATGCGGAAGATTTTAGAACCTTAGGCTTGAATTCAGTACGTTTTGGTGGTTTTGATGTTGTTTGAGGTGTTTTGAAGATTGGTAAGAGTTTGAATAAGGTTATGATATATGTTTGTGCTTTTGGTTGAGGTCCCTGGGGGCCTCACGGTAATTTTGGATGGTTGACGGAGAGTTTGAGTTTTTGGTGAGCTGCAGATTTTTGCTGCTTCTGGTATTTCCGCACCTGCGGATTAGGGACCGCAGGTGCGGCGCTGCATATGCGAAAGAGGGGCCGTATAAGTGGCTAGAGGTGCATTTGGCTGGGACCGTAGAAGCGGTTGTGTGGCCGCATCTGCGAAGGCGCAGGTGCGGAAAGTCCATCGCAGATGCGGAAAGGGAGATTTAAGTGAGGACCGCATATGCGGTTGTCTTGACCGTAGAAGAGGTACCGCAGATACAGTGAAATGACCACAGATGCGGAAGTGCATGGGTTAGAATGTTATATTTCCTCCTTCGCAATTTTCAGAGGGTTTCTTTATTTTTAAACACGAATTTGAGAGCTTTGGGCGATTTTGACGCAAGGAGAACTCATTGAGGAAAGAATTTTGGAGTTAAAAACTCGATTCAATGGTATTAATGCACGATTAGGGCTGTAATTAAAGGTAAAATTAGAGAAACTAGGGCTTAGAAACCTAGGCCTTTAATTGAGGGTTTGGAAGATCATTTGTGGTCGGAGTTTGGAAATTTTTATATGTATAAACTCGTGGAGAGATAAGGAATCTAATGATGTTGATTTTATTGAATTCCGAGACATGTGCCCGGGGGTTGGGTTTTGGTAATTTCGGGATTGGTGATGTTTTTCTTTTCGAGTGGGTTTCATCCGTTTAGCATAATTTAATTGTTACGTTTTGATTTTTGGTAGATTCGGAGCATCCGGAGGCCAATTCGAAGGGCAAAGGCATTGTGAGCTAGAGCTTGGGCTGGATTGAAGTGTGTACTGATTTTAAATGCTGTTCTGAGGGTATGAAACCCCTGATTACACAACGTTCGGCTCTGTGGAGGTGACGCACACGCTAGATGACGAGCGTGGGGTCGTGCACCATTGGGGATTGTGACTTAATCCATCCCGAATGACTGTTTTATTGCGTATTTGATAGTTAGTTATTTAACATTGTTATGTTTTGGGCTAAATTCCATATTTGGGCTTTGTGCCAACTGTTTGAACCCTTAGGGAATTTTTACTAATATTTTCCTCACTGTTTGATTTCATACTTGTGCTCAGTCATGCCATATTTTCACTATTTTCAAATCTCAACTATGTTATTTTGTTTTTAGCACATTAAATGATATTTTCAAAGATATTTTGAGCTGAGCTTCATATTTCACTATTGCCCGAGGGGTTTATGAGATTCTGACTGAGTAAGCCCGAGGGCCTGAGATTGTACACCACGAGGTGGCTTGAGATTGATATGAGGCCGAGAGCCAGTTTATGATGCCACGAGATGGCTTGATATTGCGCTTGGGCCGTAAGGGCCCCCTCCCGGAGTCTGTACACCCCCAATGAGCGCGGGTACCCATGTGATAAGAGATATAGCTCGAGGGGCTAGTATTGTTCTGTGATGTTGCCCGAGGGGCCGGTTCTGTTGTTACTTAGCCCGAGCGCCATTTATTATGTGTTTACCTTTCTAGTTGTTTTCCCTATATATTGTTTGACTGCTAAAAAGGTGTTTATGAGATTTCACTGCTTAATTATATTTACTGATTTTGTTATGCCTCTTATAGCTTAATGTTGTGGTTAACATGATTTTATATCACTCAGTCTTTATTTATTTTTATTTCTCACTGAATTGGAGTACTCACTTTACTCCCTGCACCCCTGTGTGCAGATTCGGGCGCTACAGGTCCTGCTATTGAGGGTTGATAATTCCAGCAGATCTTCGGAGACTTACTAGGTAGCTGCTTGGCGATTCGTAGCCCAGTGCATTCTACCTCTATTGTAGTTCTTTTTGATTCAGTTATGTAGTAGTGGAGTAGATTTCAGGCTTGTAGTATTATTTTAGATGCTCATGACTGGTGACACCCCGATGTCGGGCTGTGTTGGTTTTTAATTTCGCAACTTATACTATTATCTTGGGATTTTATTTCTATTTAAGACTTAGAATTTATTTAATTAATTGCTTAAAGTGAATTGGAAGTGTGTCGGCTGGACTTGTGTTCACGAGAGGCGCCATCACGATCGAGTTTGGATTTAGGGTCGTGACAAGTTGGTATCAGAGCCTAGGTTACATAGGTCTCACAAGTCATGAGCAGGTTTAGTAGAGTCTCGCGGATCGGTACGGAAATGTCTGTATTTATCCTTGAGAGGCTACAGAACCTTTAGAAAAATTCTGTATTCTTGAAATTCTTCTCGTGCGAATTTGTTGATCTGAGCACTAAACTTCTGCTATTCTATTCTCTCACAGATTGTGAGGACACGAGCGACCGGTCAGGATGGACGACCACCAATACCACCAGCTGGAGCCACTAGAGGCGGAGGACGTGGTCGAGGCCGTGGTAGGGGTAGAGGTGCAGCCCCCAAAACAGTCGTGGCAGCACCTGCTGATCCACCAACCGCCCTAGTTCAGGAGCAGGTCCCAGCTATGGACACTCCAGTAGCACCAGCTCAGGCACCAGCTGTGCCCATTGTGATTCCGGGTCTTCAGGAGACTTTGGCCCATATTTTGACAGTATGTACGAGTCTTGCTCAAGCGGTTGTGGTCTCTACTACCGCAACCACTTCTCAGGCAGGGAGAGGCTCGCAGACTCACATTGCCCACACACCCGATCCGGTGGTTCAGGGAGTGCAGACACCGGAGGCACCACTAGCCCAGCCGGTGGCAGCTGCTCAGGGTTACGTAGCTCCAGTTATGCCAGAGGACGAGCAGCGTAGATTGGAGAGGTTTGGCAGACTCCAGCCTCCTACTTTCAGTGGTGCTGAGGGCGAGGATGCCCAGTGCTTCTTTGACAGATGTTAGAGGATTCTTCACTTCGCGGGTATTTTGGAGACCAGCAGGGTTGTATTCATGACCTTTCAGTTTACTGAGCTGCCTTCACTTGGTGGGAGGAATATGAGAGGCGTAGGCCTGTTGGTTTGGCACCTCTGACTTGGCAGCAGTTCTCCGCTCTATTTTTGGAGAAGTATGTTCCACAGTACCGTAGGGAGGAGCTACATAGGTAGTTCGAGCAGTTGAGACAGGGAGATATGACGGTTATTCAGTGCAAGATGTGATTCTCTGAGTTAGCTCGACATGCTATTTGGCTGGTTGCTACTGAGAGAGAGAGAGGATCAAGAGGTTTGTTGATGGACTCACCTACCAACTTCGAGTTCTCATGACTAGGGAGAGAGTGTCAGGTGATACATTTGAGGAGGTTGTGGATATTGATCGTGAGATTGAGTCAGTTCGTTGCTAGGAGTACGAGGAGAGGGAGGCCAAGAGGCCTTATGGTCATGGTCGTTATGGGATTGCTCCTTCTAGGGGCCAGTTTCAGAAAGGCAGAGGCCGTCAGTTTAGGCATGCTCAGTCAGCTGGCCCAGGTTATCGTGGGGTATCATCAGGCCAGGGTTGTCACAGTTCTCACCAGGGTCATTCCTCACTCAGTGCATTTCCAGCCCATGGTTCGTCCCGTGCTCCATCAGTTCAGGATGCTTCTACGCCAGGTGCATCTGCTAGTCATTCCGATGCTAGGGGTTCCTATCAGTCCCCGTCTCCAGCACCCGGGAGTTGCTATAAGTGTGGAGAGATGGGTCACATGTAGAGGCAGTGTCCTCGTCATCTTGGGGGTTCATCTCAGCAGAGGGGTCAGTAATCAGCCTCAGCCTCAGTCCCAACCACTTTACCTCCCACCCAGCCAGCTAGGGGTGGAGGACAGTCATCTAGGGGTCGTCCCAGAGGGGGAGGTCGATCCGGTGGTAGTCAGGCCCGCTTTTATGCACTTCTATCTAGGCCTGATGTGATTGCTTCAGATGCGGTGATTACAAGTATTATTTCAGTCTACCGCAGGGATGCTTCTGTGTAATTTGAACCTGGTTATACTTTCTCTTATGTGTTGTCTTACTTTGCCAATTATCTGGATATGCCCTGCGAGTCCCTTGTTTCTTCTGTTCATGTCTCTACGCCATTGGGCGATACACTTGTGGTAGACCGTGTGTACCGGTCGTGTGTTGTGACTATTGAGGGTCTGGAGACCCGAGTGGATATGTTATTGTTATGTATAGTGGACTTCGATGTTATTTTAGGCATGGACTGGCTATCTCCGTGCCGGGCTATTCTGGATTGTCATGCTAAGACAGTGACTTTGGCTATGCCTGGTGTACGCAGTGAAATCAGAGGGCCTGATTTCCCACTAATAAGCCATCTCGGGGAAGTGCCTCGAGACCCCGAGGACATGAAGCCACAACTTAGTCCTCTCCCTCGGGGCTGGTCAAGGCCTAATTTGAGTCCAGGCGGAGGCCGAGGCCAGGACAAAGAGGGGAAGCTCCCAAGACACGCGGTTAAGTCTGACAGGGCCGACCTATCCAGAGCCTACGATGAGGCATCGTATCAAGCCATCCCATCTCCGTATTTTGTAATTAAATATACATGTATTTGTAACTAAGTTCCCCTCCTATATAAATGGAACTCACCCTACCTTGTAAAAGGACTGATGTTGCTTCACTTCTCCAATAAGCAATAATATCTCTCTCTCTCTCTCTTTCTTCTAAGTTAACTGTGTTCTTCGACCCCGAGGTTGCCCTAGAATTTTATTGTTCTTCGTTTGTTCTTCGCCATTTAGCTCAAGATTGATGGTATAAAGCCTTGTATGTGCATACTTATCTGTTATCCCTTTCCCGATCACCCTCGATAAGATTACCTTAGATAGGCCCGAGGTAGGCTCGAGGCCTGGCCCCGAGGTATCTACTGGCTTGTGCTAAGCCCGAAAACATCCCTTACTGGTTCGATTATCGTTTTTGGCTAGCTTGATCTTTACTATTTTTACTCCATGTTTAGCACTAATCACCCTTTCAAACTAGCTCAGGAATAGATCACGTATTTTTAGAATTCCATTTACAAATTTATTTGTTGTTACCATTTTCACGATAAATAGTTTGGCGCGCACCATGGGGATAAAAATAATAGTGATTATTTTCTTGCTAGTTTCATCACTTAAACGCACGATATCTCTCACACTTTTTCTTGCCCAAGACCTTTCAATTTCAGGTTAATGGTCAGCTCGATAAGGGAAATCGAGGACGATAACCCCATAAATCGCAAGGAAAACAATGTGGCCATCCTAACGGTTGGCACGACACCGTATGACCCCGATAACGCATCTAGATCGGTCCGAGCGGACATGGATTCGTATGCTGCATGGCGGGGTAACAAAGTCTTGCACTTCGATGGTGGCACGCAACACTCTAACCAATAGGAAACCCAAAAAATCCCAGCCCCGATAGAACGGGAAGTTGATCTTCGTGTTATTTTTGAAATGTTGCAGGAACAACATTTGGCCATCTCTCAGCTACAGAGCCGCCCGGAGACTCTCGGCATGGCAGCATCCGAAATATCTCCTCGCTCTAAGCCAGTGTTTGAGGTTTCGGGCGACGACGAACCAACAACTTATCCTGTAACAATGAGGATGCTGGAAGATATTATCGTAAAAATCGACTCACGCTCGCGGAGACTCGTACAACAACCGTCTCCTGGAGATAAGCTCCCAGGACCCATTTCGTGGAAGTTAGAAACAATGAAATTACCCCAAAAGAGACCACGATGCGGCATCATTGTCGACATCTAATCTCGAGGAACCGCTCACCGTACTAACACGACTGGAAGCACACACCAACACCATCAAAATAATGCCACAAGGGCTCAATGCACCGAAGGCTGAGAGAAGAAGAAGAAGAAATAAAATATCACGGGAAGCCGTGCCCCACTATCTGACAAGACAAACGAGACCACTCTCAGTCTCGAAAAGTAGGGTGGCACGGGCCTACACCTAAAATCCCAACAAAGCATACCCGGCAGCTCCGGAGCAATTCGAGCGAAGCTTAGTCGAATATCCGGTCGAGGCTTGGTCATATACCAGCTATCAACATCGGACCCAAGTTAGAGCCGTGGGTAACCCTCAAGAAACCCTCACTGGATCGGCATATCCAGGCAGATCCCCAACAGAGAAGCCGACTCTGAACGAACAGAGCCATCATCCACATGGCGCAAATGGAAGAAACGATCCGAGGTACAACGCATCTCGCAATAACAAGGCAGTAGCCCGAAGACGACACCTTCGAGGAACCCCCAATAGTACCAGATTCAATAAGACGCAACCAGCAAGGAAACCTCGCCCGATAGAGCTCGAATTTAACGTTGCAGTTCCAAGCATAGTGGCCACCATAAGTAAAACCGGGAACTCCGGGTGGATCAGATCTATTCAGCCAAAACCCCTCCAAGGAAATTGTGGCCCGCCACGAGAGTCACGAAATGCTCGGAGTTACAGACCCAAGAGATCAGCAGCTATGCCATCCAACAAAGGTGACCACAAAGAATCGCCAAGCAAGCGAACCCGGATCCAGCTCCAAGGGCAAGGGGCAATCAAACAAAGCAGAGCCGGCAAGTTGCGGCACATCGTCACAACTGTTAAAGGATGGAGACACCCCGCTAAGATCCGTAAAATGTAGAACGCAAGTGCCCGTCACCAGAAAGGGATGACCCCAGGGAATACTCCCCAAGGGCACCCTCTCGCTCGAGGAAAAAGACGCCGAGACTCCACCTCGGCATCACATTAATGTATTGGTAATCATTTCTTTCGCTCAAACTCATTTACAATAAATCATACATTTATGATTATAGGTGTATCAGCCAAATTTACACCGACGATGTCGGGCCAAAGCCAATAGGACAACCCGGACCAACGTCACTCTCGGGCCGGATCGCTGATATGTCCCCAATGGCGACTACCGTAACGACCAAATTGCTCCCTCTGCGCAGCCCGCCCGAGCTCGGGCTAACACATCGAGTAACGTAGGGTGCAGACAATTTGAACAGACAACAGCGAATACATCGCTCGGGACGCAAATCTAGCCCTACTCATCCAAGGGTGTGAAACTCTATGATAGACGCGGAGCCAAAACATCTGGCTACAAGCGATAGAAGGAGATTCCTTGCCTTACGCCCATGACCGGCGTTATCCTCAATGAGGAAAAAGGGTAATAGCACTAACGTCTTTGGCCCGGCCTGGCCGGACGAGGAATACGACTGCCGAGGGGCATACTTCCAGGAACGCAACATCCTTTTATCATCTCTTTTTTTTTCTTTCTTGTTGCTATTCTGTACGCAGGCAGACAGCCAAGTTATTTAGTAGTTTTGGATCTTGCTCGAGGATCCTCGGCCGCCATAGGGCCGTCGGGCATTCTTTCCTCGATCGTGTTTCTATCGAGAAGAGGGTTCCGCCAACAAGATTATTAGCAGGACTGCACGTGCCTAGGGAAGGGACCCAATAAGTCGATGATCTCTCTCTCTCTATTTTCCAATATGGAACCATACAAGCATATCAGATAATCAGGAGAGTCACACCCATGTAGACCAGACTCACCACAACAATACAATATATATTTACAGCTTATATTTTAGCCAAGCAATCACGAATATTTTCCAAGCATTCGGTGCCTCGAAGAAAAATATTTCGGCTTATCCTTAGAAAAAAACCTCTACATCAAATACGTCCCGAAACACTCGGAGACTTAATAAATTTGGCACCCTCACGACCCCAGGGTCGAGGTCCCGGGATCACAAAGCCCTCGCGATACGGCCCAATGCTAAAAAGGAGATATTCAGGCCTAGAATGATCCGATATATTCGAAGACTCACCATGAGCAATTCGACAACTTGCACGACCACAGGGTCGGAACTTTGAGCTCACCAAGCCTCCAAAAAATAGCTCCGAGCTCACGAGAAGTTGTCTTGAAGCGGAACTCGATAACTCAGAGTCTGTCGCCAATCACCACGCACTGGAAAATCCAAAATTGTATGACCCTAATGGGCAGCCTCGGCAAAACCAGATCTATTCTCCCTAAACTGTAAGACCTCAACAGGCATGATAATCTGTAAGACCTTAACATGCATGATAAATTGTAAGACCTCAACATGCATGGAAAATTGTAAGACCTCAACAGACATGAAATATCCCGCAGTTTAGGCTACATATCGCATTTGTAAGAATCCCTAAAGGGAATACCCTCGGCGTGGATGCCTAAAACTACTTCTAGGGATCAAAAATGGCACCGGCCAAATGCACACGACTACGGTTGGAACGACTGCTACAACCCAAAAAAATGTGACTCGGGGATGCCCGACTGTTGCTAAACAATCCTCCAAATCTACTTTGAAAAGAACTGGTTAAAACAGGCTTCCCTCCGCAGGCAAAAACGAGCCTGACAATATCGGCTCCAAAAAATACAGAGCATCAATCTACTCGACCTACGAGCTATGAACCTTACGAGGTACTCGAATCATCGTCGACAATGACTTGAAATTGAGGTTCCTCTGGAACCGACGACTGGTCAGGCAAAATATTACAAAAAGACCTTAATGAGCGGATACAAAGCCTACAAAAAGCCTCCAGGCCTCACATCAAACAGCGTAAGTGCCATTGTCGCCAGCTAAGCAAAGCTTCCAGGCCTCACACCGAAAGGTCTCTACGACTATCAGCTTGAAAATTGACAACTTGAGGATTAAAGTGAGCTCGAATCGTAACCCGATTCGGGGACCAGATCCAAAATAGTTAAACTAAGCAAAGACTCCGGGCCTCATATTAAAAGGTCCTTGCGAACAAACAACATAAGTGCCATTGATGCCGGCCAAGCAAAGCCTCCGGGCCCCACATCGAAAGGTCTCTATGACCAAACAGTGTAAGTGCCATCGTCACCGGCTAAAGCATGCCTCCAGACCTCAGGCCGAAAGGTCTCGATGACCAAGTAACAGAAAGGCCACCACTACTGGTCGAAATCTCAAATTAGATTCAAGGGTCAGTTACAGATCGAATCGCCACGCGACTCAGGGACTGGACCCAGAAGATCATCAAGCGCCCAAGGGCAGGAATCAAAAAACACTATTGCCAACCGGAAGCTCCAAAAGAATCAAAGGCTAATTTCAACTCGAATCACGACACGATTCAGAGACCGGACCAAAGGATTATAGCACACCCGGAGGTATGACAAGAAGACCATTATCTCCCGACTCATAGACTAGCTCCAGGAAAATTGCCAAATACCCAAAGATAGAGAATGAAAATCAATATCGCTAGCCCAAACGGGTTCGAAGGTGAGATAAGCTCGAGTCAGGATCCCGACTCAGAGACTGAACCTGAAACTCATCAAAAAATATAAGCCTAAAGGCTACTTCAGGATTGAATCAGTCCGGTGGAACAACTCCAGCGATCAGAAACGCAGAAATTACAGGGCTCCCCCTTCTTATTATTATATATCAATTATAGGGCACAATCTCAGCCTGCATCGTATGGTGGGATCTATATATACATATACACGGAAAAGAAGGTAGGGAATGTTCATTCCCCCTGTATTTTCCTTTTTTGGCAGCCACGACCTATCGGCCTCCTCCTCCTCATAAGATATCAGGAACTTGGCATTAAAACTCCGCTCCCTTAGCGCGTCCAATCTCTTCCGAGGGATCAAAGCCTCTGGCGCGAATCTTTGCGAGAGTCCCCTATCTACATATCCCCGCTACTGCCTACACAATCAAGGTCACTCTCCATCTCGGCCCCAACAAATAAAGTAAGCCACTATCTTTTGCTCCGCCCGATCAAAAACAATAAAGGTATCAAAGAAAAAAAACTCCAAACCGTTTTCTCGTATATATATATATATATATATATATATATATATATATATATATATATATATATCTCATGCACGGGGGGTTCCCTCTCCATCTGCAGGCATCCGACGACCATATCGAAAACAAAATTGTCAGGTCTATGCCCCGCGCCAAAAGGAATACAGCTTGTCGAAGTGCACCTTCTACGACCTCAGCAAACAAAAATCAAGCTCCGCGATTGTCTCCCTGGCTCGGATCAATTCCTCTGAAAAAGGAGCCCCATGCACCGACCTGATCAGGATACTCCTCGGTGAAGGCCACAAAATAGTTACCCTTCAACCATTGGGCCACCCAGTCGAAGGCTATTTCGGCTTATCCACTTCACCTGATGTACCTCGAGACACTCGAAGACGGAGCCCGAGAATAATTCAATAGCGAATACACCTAAAGAGATAACCCAAGCGACGCTATCAATTCGCCATCAGTGGTCAAGACAAATCTCCGGGCCACGTACCCATGAAATCGCTTCGAAGCATAAAAGGTCACCACCTTCCTCCCATAAAGGCAGACAGGAGCCGGAAGACCTACCGAAGCTCGAGCCATGATGTAGCTGAGAGACTAATTCCAAAATTGATCTACATGATTGAGAGTAGCGATAGAAAAAGGTACAAAAGCCTTAAAATTATTCTTATATTACATGCAAAAACATTTTCCACCTACAGGCACGCCCTGCGCACCAGAAACAAGGTTACAAAATGACAGAACTCTATTTTTCTCCAAAAGGGCTACAACCCATCAAGATCTCCCTCTACAACGCCCACTAGGAGTGACCGAGCATCGTGCTCGTCCTCTCTTGCTTGAGCCAATTCCTCCGAGAAAGTAAAACCTCTCGCTCCAACCTCCTCGAACACTTCTCTCCGGAATCAGCAGTGAATATACTCCTCGATCCTCTTCTCACGATCAAGGGCTTGCCTCAACTCGGATTGGGCATCAACATCCTCCTTCATGCAAATCGCCATCTCATGATCCGCCCTGGTTCAGCTTAATTCTGCTTTCGCCCGAGCATCGATTATCTCGACCCTGACCTTCGGGATATCAGACTCAAGTCTCTCAACCATATCCGCCTAAACTTTGGCATTATCACAGGGCAAGTTGGGCTGGACCTCTAAGGCAGGGATCCTAGCCAAGGAACTCATATTCTCTATAGCTTGAGCCAGCACTCGAGCCCCTAGCTCCCAGGAAGAAATTCCGGCACGGACGACATCACCCTTAAGGTACTCCGAAGCCTCCACTTTTTAGTACAACTAATATAGCAAAAAGAAAGGGAAAACTAGACCTAAGGGTGAAAAGGGACAAAGCATGCACTGCAAGTCGCCTGCTCCACAAGATAGAATTTTGTAGATCAAGCCCGGAACTATCCAAGGCTTGGGTCCTAAATGTACCGGCTCGGGTCTAGGGACAACACGAGCATACGAAAGGAAGTTTCGAGTACAATAAAGAGAACACGAGACACACCCCCTGGGGGACATCTCCTTATCTCTCCAAGCAAGTGACAAAGGGTTTCGAGGGAGCAACGCCAACGGCTAACACCGGAAGGGATGATTCGCCCGGAGTTCGACATGCGCCTTCCCCAAACAAGCGACCATTGGCGGGAGACTCCGACTACCCCTGAAAACAGGCACATGCAGCTTCACATTACATTTAAGGCAGCGACAAGTTCAAAAAGAAACCCAGGGGCGTCGGCCCTCAGCACCACCTCCAGCACCAAAGCTAGAGTCAGCCCTTGCGACCCTAGAATAACCGGCCCCGAACACAACGTGCTCGCTCAAAGGAGCCATTTTGTCGAGAAACATGCGCTCCAAGAACAGCAGAGTCGAGCGATGCCCCGTCCTAAAAAATACGAGCCCGACCAGCACTCCTAAAGTCTCCTTCACATTTTGGGCTTCGTTCCCTCTTATTACCACCATCTCTTAGCCCGGGGGCCGACAACTCCATTTCCTCTCTAGAAAAATGCTGCTTCGCCCTAAGGAACCGCCTGATAGCCACAAACAACGAATCCAACACAAATGAGATAGGAAAATGTTACCTCAGGTATACGCCAGCAGGAGAAAAGCAACATACGTCCGTACCTTGATATTCCACTCCCCACCTGATACAGGACATAGCTTGCCACCTGTGTTCGTTGCAAAACGAATAGGTCGCCATCTCCAGAGAAAAATTCTTCGATACCTAACCCAGGGAACATCCTCCAACAGATGGCAAAGCTCGAATGACCACGCGAATTATCTCCATGCTCGAGGCAGCATTTCACATTAGAACCTCCAGTCGCGAAGAAGCGAGGCCACGATGAGCGTTATAACACCGTTTCCAGATGCAAGGCGTGTGCTCGGGATCGCGATTCCCTCTCCAAAGGAGCAAACTCGGGAAACTCCAATATCTAAAGCTCCATGAGGCCCTAAAGAAGCGCCCCGCACATAGGCAAACTCATCAAACGGAAGCCAACCTTACACTTTTTGAAAGAGTTACCCATATTAAAATTAACAGGACCCACCGAGGCATCCAAGGATGACCTTAATCCGGGGTATTATTCCTGAAGGCTCCAAAATTTGATGCAAGATCTCCAAACAAACCAGTAGGCCCTAGCAGCTTGAGTCTATCCGGTCGGTCCCTAATCAAGCTAAAGTACAACAAAAAAGAAAGCAGGAAAAGAGCCTTGCCAATCAGCTAGAGACCGGAACAAGCTATCACGGCAAGCTACAATGGCCCATAAACAAAGCAAACAAGAGCCAAAGGTTCGAAGTAGTTCCTGAGTGTAGGCAAATCCTCGACAAAAAATCTATCTTGTACGTATCTAAAGGAAGCTGTCCGCATCGAAAATCAAAGGGGACCCCCCCGGTACCCGAAGCTGGCCTTCATCCAGGATAACATCTACGAAGGCCCCAAAATTTGACATATTATCTCCATGCAATTCAAAGGGCCTCGGCAACCCGATTCTATTCAATCAATCCAAGATTGACCCGAGATATAATGATGACATCAAAAGAGAGCCATGTCAATCAGTAGAAGAGCGAATAAGACGCTCGCACCCAAGTCAAATGTCAGTAATCAAGAAGTAAAAGAAGGCAGTCAAAGGGCCTCGAGGGGTATAAACACATGCAGTTACTAGGCAAAAGTCAAAAGAAGAAGTCAAATGAATATATTCATGTTCACAAAAGTCTGTGTACAACGGCCCCCGAGGGGTCATGGCATACGTTTGCAAAATCCCATGAAGGGTCTCTACACAGAAGTAAAGAATATGACAAGAAGTGCCCATCCCTCTACCCATCTTCTACTTCACGGTTGCGTTTGTGTAGGGAGGTGACCAAGGTAATCAGGATGATATCCCGGCTCGAAGATTCTGAGGTTTCAAAACATCCATTGCGCTATTTTCCTTTTATCGGATTTTTTTATCCCAAAACGGGTTTTTTACCGGTAGAGGTTTTTAATGAGGCCATGTCGACGCTCTTCCCAGGAAGTCTCTAGCAATCCTATAGGAATTTTATTACAACCGAACCAGTGCCGCAATATGACAGAGTATTGAGCATGAATCTATAAGATATGCCATCTATCACAAAATATTATGCCATGGTTCGAATTGTCATTGTAATATAGCCATGAGGAACTCAAGGATTCAATGGTCATAGTCGTTTCTTATCGCTTCGTTCTGAGAAACGCGGAGACTATCTGTATGCGGTGAAATCAAAGGGCCTGATTTCCCACTAATAAGCCATTTCGGGGAAGTGCCTCGAGACCCCGAGGACATGAAGCCATAACTTAATCCTCTCCCTTGGGGCTGGTCTAGGCCCGATTCGAGGCCAGGCAGAGGCCGATGCCAGGACAAAGAGGGCAAGCTCCCAAGACACGCGGTTGAGTCTAACAGGGCCGACCTATCCAGAGCCTATGTTGAGGCATCACATCAAGCCATCCATCTCCGTATTTTGTAATTAAATATACATGTATTTGTAACTGAGTTCCCGTCCTATATAAAGGGGACTCACCCTACCTTGTAAAAGGACTGATGTTGCTCCACTTCTCCAATAAGCAATAATATCTCTCTCTCTCTCTCTCTCTCTTTCTTCGAAGTTAACTGTGTTCTTCGACCCCGAGGTCGCCCTAGCATTTTATTGGTCTTTTTGTTCTTCGCCATTTAGCTCAAGATTGATGGTATAAAGCCTTATATGCACATACTTATCTGTTATCCCCTTCCCGATCACCCTCGATAAGATTACCTTCAATAGGTTCGAGGTAGGCTCGAGGCTTGGCCCCGAGGTATCTACTGGCTTGTCCTAATCCCGGAAACATCCCTTATTGGTTCGATTATCATTTTTTGGCTAGCTCATTCTTTACTATTTTTACTCCATGTTTAGCACTAATCACCCTTTCAAACTAGCTCAGGAATAGATCACGTATTTTTAGAATCCCATTTACAAATATAATTGTTGTTACCATTTTCACGGTAAACACCTGGTGTGCCACATATTGAGTGGCGAGGTTCGACCGATTATGTACCCAGCAGGGTGATCTCTTTCTTGAAGGCCCAGTGTATGTTTGGGAAAGGTTGTCTTTCATATCTAGCATTTGTGAGGGATGTCAGTGCAGAGATTCCCAATATTGATTCTGTTCCAATTGTGACGGATTTGCCTGATGTGTTTCCTGCAGACCTGCCGGGTATGCCACCAGACATGGATATAGATTTTGGTATTAACCTGGTGCCGGGCACTCAGCCCATTTCTGTCCCACTATATCGTATGGCACCAGCGGAGTTGAAGGATCAGCTTCAGGAACTCCTGGATAAGGGGTTCATTCATCCTAGTGTGTTACCATGGGATGCGCCGATTCTCTTTGTGAAGAAGAAGGATGGAACAATGAGAATGTGCATTGATTACATGTAGTTGAACAAAGTAACATTTAAGACCAAGTATCCCTTGCCTCATATCGATGATTTGTTCGACCAACTTCAGGAAGCGAGAGTGTTCTCCAAGATTGATCCGTTCGGGTTATCACCAATTGAAGATCAGGGACTAAGATATACTTAAGATAGCTTTCAGGACCCAATATGGTCATTATGAGTTCTTGGTGATGTCTTTCGGGATAACCAATGCCCCAACAATGTTCATATATTTGATGAATAGTGTGTTCCGGCTGTATCTGGACTCATTTATTATAGTCTTCATTGATGATATTCTAGTGTACTCACGCAGTTAGAAGGAGCACGCAGAGCATTTGAGAGTGGTGTTGCAGAGATTGAGAGAGGAGAAACTTTATACAAAGTTCTCCAAATATGAGTTCTGGCTCATTTCAGTGGCTTTCTTGGGGCACGTGGTGTCCAACGAGGGTATTTAGGTGGACCCAAAGAAGATAGAGGCAGTTCAGAGTTGGCCCAGGCCTTCCTCAGCTATAGAGATTCACAGCTTTCTTGGTTTGACGGGTTATTTTCGATGGTTTATTCAGGGATTTTTATCTATTGCATCGCCCTTGACCAAGTTGACTTAGAAAGGTGTTTCATTTCAGTGGTCTGATGAGTGTAAGGAGAGCTTCCAGAAGCTCAAGACTGCCTTAACCACAACTCAAGTGCTAGTATTGCTATCAGCTTCAGGTTCTTATACCGTATATTGTGATGCTTCGAGAGTTGGTATTGGGTGTGTCCTGATACAGGAGGGTAGAGTTATTGCTTATGCTTCTCGTCAGTTGAAGCCTCGTGAGAAGAAATACCCTGTTCACGATTTGGAGTTGGCTGCCATTGTTCACGCATTGAAGATCTGGAGGCATTATTTGTATGGTGTGTCTTGTGAGGTGTATACTGATCATCGTAGCCTCCAGCACTTGTTCAAATAGAAAGATCTCAATTTGAGGCAGCGGAGGTAGAGTTGCTTAAGGATTATGACATTACTATCTTTTATCACCCGGGGAAGGCCAATGTAGTGGCCGACACTTTGAGCCAAAAGGCGGTGAGTATGGGGAGTTTGGCATACATTCCAGTTAGGGAGAGACCTCTTGCAGTTGATGTTCGGGCTTTGGCCAATCAGTTTGTGAGGTTGGATATTTTGGGGCCCAGTAAGGTATTGACTTGTGTGATTTCTCGGTCTTCCTTATAGGAGCGCATCAGAGAGCGCCAATACGATGATCCTCACTTACTTTTCCTTAAGGACAGAGTTCAGCATGATAATGCCAGGGATGTGATTATCGACAATGATGGGGTGTTGATGATGCAGGGCCGGATCTGTGTACCTAATGTGGATGGGCTTCGGGAGCTAATTCTGGAGGAGGCCCATAGTTCGCGGTATTCCATTCATATGGGAGCCGCGAAGATGTATCAGGATCTGAGACAACATTATTGGAGGATGAGAATAAAGAAAGACATTGTGGGATTTGAGCTCGGTGTCTCAATTATCAGCAGGTGAAATATGAGCATCAGAGACCGGGTGGCTTGCTTCAGCGGATGGATATTCCAGAGTGGAAGTGGGAGCAAATCACTATGGAATTTGTGGTTGGACTTCCACGGACTTTGAAAAAGTTTGATGCTATTTGGATAGTTGTGGATCGACTGACCAAGTCCGCACACTTCATTCCTATCTGTTCTACTTATTCTTTAGAACGGTTAGTATAGATATATATCCGGGAGATTGTTCGGTTGCATGGTGTCCTAGTTTCCATCATTTTAGATAGGGGCACTCAGTTTACTTCATAGTTTTGGAGGTCTGTACAGTGAGAGTTGGGTACTCAGGTTGAGTTGAGCACAACATTTCACCTTCAGACGGCCGGGCAGTCTGAGCGCACTATTCAGATATTGGAGGATATGTTACGCGTTTGTGTCATTGATTTTGGAGGGTCATGGGATCAGTTTCTACCGCTCGTGGAGTTTGCTTATAACAACAGTTACCAATCGAGTATTCAGATGGCTCCATATGAGGCTTTGTATGGGAGATGGTGTAGATCTCCAGTTGGTTCGTTTGAGCCGGGCGAGGCCAGGCTATTGGGTACAGATTTGGTGCAGGATGCTTTAGATAAGGTAAAGGCGATTCAAGAGTGGCTCCGTGCAGCGCAGTCAAGACAAAAGAGCTATGCTGACATAAAGGTTCGTGATATGTCCTACATGGTTGGTGAGAAGGTTCTGTTGAAGGTTTCATCCATGAAGGGTGTTATAAGGTTTGGAAAGAAGGGTAAATTGAGTCTACAGTTCATTGGACCTTTTGAGGTTCTTTGGAGGATTGGGGAGGTGGCTTATGAGCTCGCTTTGCCATCCAGTTTATCGAGTATGCACCCGGTGTTTCATGTTTCCATGCTCCGGAAGTATATTGAGGATCCGTCTCATGTTCTAGATTTCAGCACGGTTCAATTGGAGGGTTATCTGACTTATGATGTGGAGCCAACATCTATTTTGGAGCGTCAGGTTCGAAAGTTGAGATCGAAAGATATAGCTTCAGTGAAAGTGCAGTAAAGAGGTCGGCTCGTGGAGAAGGCTACTTGGGAGACCGAGCAGGAGATGCAGAGCAGATATCCTCACCTATTCGAGGCTTCAGGTACGTTTCTTGACTCGTTCGAGGATGAATATTTGTTTAAGAGGGGGAGGATGTGACGACCCGGATGGTCGTCTCATGAGTTACCGCTCCATTTTTCCCATTTCTGCTTCTATTTGCTTTAATTATCGGTTTTATATATGATTGGGTTGGTTGGTTTGGGTTTGGAAAGGTTTTGAGACACTTAGTCTCTTTTAAGGAAGCTTAAGTTGGAAAAGTCAACTGGATATTGACTTATGTGTTAGAGGGCTCGGATATGAGTTCCGATGGTTCGGATAACTTCAGGAGATGATTTGGGACTTAAGAGTATGATCAGAATGTGCTTTGGAGGTCCAGAGTAGATTTAGACTTGAATTGACGAAATTGAGTTTTTGGCATCTTCTGGTTGACAGGTGAGATTTTGATATAGGGGTTAGAATGGAATTCCGTAAGTGTTATATTTCCTCCTTCATGATTTTCAGAGGGTTTCTTTATTTTTAAACACGAATTTGAGAGCTTTGGGTGATTTTGAAGAGATAATTCAAGGAGAACTCATTGAGGTAAGAATTTTGGACCTAAAAACTTCATTCTATGGTATTAATGCACGGATTAGAGCTGTAATTAAAGGTAAAAATAGAGAAACTAGGGCTTAGAAACCTAGGCATTTAATTGAGGGTTTGGAAGACTATTTGTGGTCGGATTTTAGAAATTTTTATATGTATGAACTCGTAGAGAGATAAGGAATCTAATGATGTTAATTTTATCGAATTTCGAGACGTGGGCCCAGAGGTCGGGTTTTGGTATTTTCGAGATTGGTGATGTTTTTTTGATTATTTTCGAGTGGGCTTCGTCCCTTTAGCATAATTTAATGGTTACGTTCTGATATTTGGTAGATTCGGAGCATCCAGAGGCCAATTCGAAGGGCAAAGGCATTGCGAGCTAGAATTTGGGCCAGATTGAGGTGAATAATAATTTTAAATATTGCCCTGAGGGTATGAAACCCCAGATTACACAACATTCGGCTGTGTTGAGGTGACACACACGCTAGATGACGAGCGTGGGGTCATGCACCGTTGGGGATTGTGACTTAGTCTATCCCGAATGGTTGTTTTACTGCGTAGTTGATAGTTAATTGTTTGATATTGTTATGTTTTGCGCTACATGCCATATTTGGGCTTCGTGCCAACTGTTTGAACCCTTAGGAGATTTTTTCTGATATTTTCCTCACTGTTTGATTTCATACTTGTGCTCAGTCATGCCATATTTTTACTATTTTCAAAACTCAGCTATGTTATTCTGTTTTAAGCACATTAAATGATATTTTTAAAGATATTTTGAGCTGTTGCCCGAGAGGTTTATGAGATTCTGACTGAGTAAGGCCGAGGGCCTGAGATTGTACGCCACAAGGTGGCTTGAGATTGATATGACGCCGAGAGCTTGTTTATGATGCCACGAGATGGCTTGATATTGCGATTGGGCTGTAAGGGGCCCCTCCCGGAGTCTGTACACCCTCAGTGAGCACGGGTACCCATTGTGATAAGAGATATAGCCCGAGGGGCTTGTATTGTTTTGTGATGTTGCCCGAGGGGCCTGTTCTGTTGTTACTTAACCCGAGGGGCAGTTATTATATGTTTACCTTTCTAGTAGTTTCCCCTATATATTGTTTGACTGCTAAAAAGGTATTTATGAGATTTCACTACTTGATTATATTTACTGATTTTGGTATGCCTCTTATAGTTTAATATTGTGTTTAACGTGATTTTATATCACTCAGTCTTCATTTATTTTTATTTTTCACTGAGTTGGAGTACTCACTTTACTCCATACACCTCTGTGTACAGATTCAGGCGCTACAGGTCCTGCTACCGAGGGTTGATCGTTCCATCAGATCTTCGGAGACTTACTAGGTAGCTGCTAGGCGATTCGCAGCCTAGTGCATTCTCCCTTTATCTTAGTTCTTTTTGATTCAGTTATGTAGTAGTGGAGTAGATTTCAGACGTGTAGTAATATTTTAGATGCTCATGACTGGTGACACTCCGATGTCGGGATGTGTTGGTTTTTAATTCCGCAACTTATACTATTATCTTGGGATTTTATTTCTATTTAAGACTTAGAATTTATTATTAATTGCTTAAAGTGAATTGGAAGTATGTCGCGTGGCCTTATCTTCACGAGAGGCGCGATCATGACCAGGTTTGGGTTTAGGGTCGTGACAAAATGGGGGAGACCAAATAGGACGCCCTGTGCAATTTTTACAATATTTTAGTACAATGATATGACTATCTCATATTATTATTTATTTTTCTTGGAAAGTACATTATATAGCTGTATCCTACTAGGACTAAAATAAATATTTGGAGCACATATTACAAATTTTGTGCTATAAAGACTTTACCGAAAAAAAATCCGAAAACTCGAAACCTCCCGAAAACCCCGAGAAAAACCTTTATTGATTTGGTTTGGTTTATAAATTTAAAAATCCAACACTATTATTTTGATTTGATAATTGAATAATCCGAACCAATTCGATCTTTTCACACCCCTATCCACATGTATCTTATCTTGTGTTTTTAGCATACAATTGTTGGTTTGAAGGCATCAAATTCGATTTTGATATTTTTACTGGCCAATTAAAATGATGTTGTTACTGAACTTGCGAACTTCTACAAAAACAGAACATGTCTTTTCTTTCGTCTATAATTGTGCTCAAGTTAAGTCATTTTCGTCTATAAACTCTATATTTGTATTAATAAAATTTATTAAAAAAATATAAATAATTAATTATAAATCTAGTAAATAAAATGAGCTTTGAGTTCGGTGGCAAATTCATAACCCATAAATTTTAAATTTTGGCTCAACCGCTACTGCTATGTTTGAGCAAAGATGTGCCCTTGGTAGTTTAGCCCTTAGGTACTATATAGCCATAATTGTGGCTGCTTTATAGCTTGTTTGGCCAAATTTCTAAAATCAGCTTATTTTGAAAAGTGTTTTTCTTAAAAATTACTTTTCAAAAAAGTACTTTTGATGATAAATAGTTTGTGTTTGACTAATTAATTTGAAAAATACTATTGAGCAATAATTAGCGTTTGGCTAGACTTTTAAAAACTGTTTCTAAGAGCCAATTTGGCCAAACTGCCAAAAACTACTTATTTTGAAAAACGCTTTTATTCAAAAGTGCTTTATGAAAAAGTACTTTTGCAAAATAAGTAGTTTGTGTTTGGCCGATTCGTTTGAGTAGTGCTTTTTGCAAGTTGTGTTTGGTCAATCTTTTAAAAAGCACTTTTAAGTATCAAATTATGAAAAAGGACAGTAAAAGTTCAATTTGCGGTTAGTATTATTCAGAAAAGAAAAATAAATTTAAATATTTTTTAGAAAAGAATTCAATTAAATATAAAACGTAAAGTAAAATTATAGATTATAAATTCTAATAAATATAAAGTATAGTTCCAAAGTAACAATATTGAGTGTTTGGTATTACTTATTATTTATGTGATAATTTAAATATGTCAAAATACATCATTCAATATAAATTTAAAATCTACTCTTAAGAATAGGAGAAAGAGAATAAAAATTTGATTAAAATAAAAAAGAGAATAAATGTATAGCAGAAAAAATAGAAAAGGAAAAAAAAAAAATTAAATTAATGAGGGATAATTTGAAAAATATAAATTTATTGTAAGGTTTTTGTCTTGAAATAAATTAACTTTCTGCTTCTACTTCTGCTTTTTTGGAAGAAGCTAGAATTTGTCCCCAGAAGCAAAACAACTGCTTCTGCTGCTGCTAAGAAGTACTTTTTCATTTTGGTCAAACACTTTAAATTTTTCATTAAGTATTTTTTTGACCAAAAAAAGTACTTTTGGCCTCCTAGAAGCTTGGCCAAACAGGCTCTAAGTGTATTTTTCTCAAAAATGCTTATCAGAAAACTGCTTTTGGAGGGAAGCTACTTTTTTTGCTTCTCAAAAATTGCTTCTCTTCAAAAATATTTTTTTTCCTTCTAAAAGCTTGGCGAAACACATCAACTTTTTTTTTAAAATTTTTTTTTGGTCCAATAAAAGCTTGGCCAAACAAATAGTGACCGAACATAGGTAGGTATTGCCTAGGCATGATGGAACATGGTTACTGGTTAGGACAACTGCAGAGGCATCCAATTTTGGTAAAGTTGCTTCAAATTAGTCCTACTTCCTACCTATATATATTGCTACTTGGCATTTCTTTTAAATGTACGCCGTCTGAAATCAATGACCAAATTTATGCCAACTGAATTATTGATTTGGCATTTCAGCAAGTAAAATATGATAAAATTAATTGAGATGTTAGTTTAGTATTTAATGATTAGGTCCTAACTCCTAAGTTTGAAGGACAACTTCAAATTATACACGGTTTATTAACACATGTAAGTACGGAAACCTATTTTCTTACGGTTCCAATTGTACACGGTATCTTTTTTTATTTTTGAAATAAATATATCAAAATCTTCAATAAATTACATGATACATTTCAAAATTACAATATAAGCTTACCTACGATGTGATCATCCTTGCTCCAATTGGGATGTCTTAATCTACTTTATTTCTTAGAAAATTGCTTTTGTAATCCTAAAGAAGCAATTGGAAGATTGATGTATCTGTCACATGTGGTAGTTGAGTCGTGGACTTCCCACGTATATAACCAAATCAATCAATATAATTTCCATACAATTTTCACTTTTTTGGATTCTTTCTTTCTATTATTAGCAACAAGCACTACTAATAAATCAGGTTTTAGCGACGGATAAATTCTGTAGCTAAACAGAAAAATTCATCGCTAATCTCATTTAGCGACGGATTAATAACGAATTATCAAAAAATTCTGCTAGCTACGAGCGTTTTAAGACAGATTAGCGAGGACGTTCGTAGCTAATTTTAATTTTTTTTAGTAAAGTAGTGTAATAGAAAGGTACGAAAGTGCAAAAAATTTCAGTTACATTTGACGAGGAAATAACTTAAGATGATAAACTTGACAAGACTTGAGAGAGTTCCATTTCTTAGGACAGATTTCAATAAGTTTGTACACTAAGAAATTGGTATATTGTTAAACTAAAATTCTCCATCTTTTCCGTGACTGGAGATAATAAGATCTTAATTTTGAATTTTGACTCAATCTAGAAATAGATAAATATTGTAAAACTGCAATAAATAATAAATAAAGGGGGCAATTATAGAGAAAGTATTTGAGAAGAGTCCAAGGTTCATTGGCTTTTCTTTCTTTAGGAATGGCAACTTCTTTTTAACACATAACGATATAATACTTTGTAGGCACATTGATCTTTATAATATTTTAAACAATAATATTATTAATTCTTTATTCTTTCAAACATCGTAGGAATATGTTAGACTTTAATTTTTTTTTCCGTCTTCTACTTTCAGACCTATTTTTCAATCAATTCATTAAGAAGGCTCAAGATTTTTTTTTTGTTTTAATTTTGGAAAATTACCAGCTATGTCCATTTATAGGTAGCTCATTATAAAAATTGGACAATTGATAAAATATTACTAATATTAGCCAAATTAGCCAATTAGCTATTTGTAGCAAAAAATATCAAAATTTTGCTTTGTTTTGAGTGGCTGCTATTAGAATAGATTGTGCACAACTTAAGGAGCTTGAATCTCAGTTTTGGGATGATTTGGTGAAGTGTTGAGGTGGTTTGAATTGAATATTCCAAGTAAAAACTGAATATGAAAAAAATGATATGTATATCACATATGTATCATATTTGTATCTATTGTGTATCACATATATATCCATGTATACCTTTGTGTGAGACACATGTGTGATACATGTTTGATATATTTGTCGCGAAAGCCTTTTTTGAACTCGGTTTAATTATGAATTTTGATATAAAACCAGTCCAAATCACCTCCAATCTTCCTCAAATTTTGTATATTGACTTATCTATATATTTTCAATGAATTTCAATTATACCCATTGAAAAAGTTCCTTTTTTGTTTAGATTTTTGGAATATTATATATATTTTTTGTATTTCATCGTCTTATTTGCTACCTCATCCATAAAATTTCTTTTCCGTCTTGTATCTAGTATTTCTAATCATGCTTAAAAATATGGAAGGTGATTTTTGCATGTGATTCTTTGAGAGAAAGAACCCTATTATTTGGTTTTTCAATTTTTGTTGGCTAGTTTTGATAAGTCTATGAATAAGAGGTTGGTAAGTTAAGATTTATTTGGGATATTTGTATAAATTTTCCTTTAATTTTATCAAACTTGTGCTTTGCACTAACTGTGGTCGTTCGATTCACGAAAAAAGCATGTAAAAATTATAATACAGAGATTATTTATGCAACAAATAGAAATTCATTGATTGTTACTTGGTACACAATAATATAGGAATTGTTACGTGAGAATTAAGAATTTTATGAATTTTTTCTTAAGTTATTTTTATTTGTATAAATTACTAATACAAGTATTCATAAGCATGCTGTTAGGTTCAACCAGCCCAAAGATACTCTTAACATGGTGTGATATTGTCAGTTTTGGACCAAGCTTGCACAATTTTTCCCAAAAGGCCTCATGCCATTAAGAGATTTCAGCTACCAATGTGAGACTTTGTTCCCTCCCAACAATCTCTCTCCTCGAACTAAGTTCCACGTGGCCCATTACCATAATTTACGGGTCTCCTGCTCAAACTAAGTTCGACGTGATCCATTACTATAATTTACGGGTCTCCCCCTCGTACTAAGTTCCATGTGGCCTATTACTGCGATCCACGAGTCAATTTTTGAGATTCACAGTGTGCCACCCACATTGTTAGAGTATTATGGCAATCGAAGCCCTCAACTAGCTTCTTCTTGTGAGCGCGCGACCCTATACTGGGTCAATTTTGAGATTCACGGTGTGCCACCCACATTGTTAGATAGGGTAGAATCGAGTCTATTTGCTATGTGATCTTATATCGGGGGCGATGTATATGCAAGGTGACGAGTGTATATGCGTTGGCAATGGGATAAACATGCAGGTACAATTAGCCTTATTTGTGTATTATGTCTTCCATGCTTTAGATAGATTGTATAACTCTTTAATTTCTTGTATTCATATTTTTTTTATATATATTAAGATTATTGAGATATTGGGTGTTGAGATCATTAAATTGTTGATTGGTGGTTGGTGCTAATTGTTGAAAGATTCTCATGTGACGAGTTGTGTTCAAGTACTATTGTTGATGTTGAGTTTGCTTCCCACCTTGCTTGGTAATGTGTTGTATGTGAATGCTTGGTGAGGAAGAATGAAATTCATGAAGAGTGTTACCGTACTTGTGAGGAAGAGTGATTGTATATGAATGATATTTTTGTGCCTTATTTATATATTAATATTATTGCTTGAGTGAACGTGAGGATATGCACGAAGGGTGTTTCCGTGCTTGTTATTATTTTATAATGTAAGGATGAGGGAGTAAAATCAAGCATGATGTCGTGCAACTAGTTTTGCATTATAATATGAGGACGAGAGTAAAAATAGAAAGGGTGATGCCGTACAATTTTGTTAAATTCATTGCTCTTTTCTTCGATAATTGGAATGTGGACTTGGCTTCATGGATTCGTTATTTACTTTTTGAAAGAGGTTTACTCTGTAATACTTTACTTTAAGTTCCGTTTATTGCCCCTTTACTTGTTGTGTACTTTTTATCCCTTTCACTTGTTATTATTCTGTTGTTATATTTGATACTCTATCTATTATTCTGTCACGATCCAAATCCCATAATAGGTCGCGATGGCGCCCAACGATGTCACTAGGCAAGCCAACAGTGATCCTCCAATTTAACTATTCATTTTAACCTTTAAACTTAGGAATATCATTAAATAAATAGAAATCAAATCTAGGACTCAGGGAAACATATGCGTCGCTTTACCAAAATAACGAGTACGAATAGTACATAAAGCAAAGTGATAGTAACAACAAGTACAACTGTAGAAGTTCAATAGAAGCCTCTAAAATCCGGTATCACAAGTGCATGAGCAAACTAGGGAATATATAAAACTACTGCAACTACTGTTGTTTACCTCGAAAAATATGAGTAATAATTAAAGATAATTTGTGGTTTTAAAGATATGTGATATATTCTAGTATTAATGATTTTAAGCTTAAGTAAGAAGAAATGATGAACCAAATCAGTGTTGTTGGAGCAATAGGGGCCTCAAGATTGGTTCTCCTAGGGATCTCGATGTCAGCTAAGAACAATAAAGTAAAGACAATAAAGGTGAAGAACAGTTGTGAGCACGTTAAACAAGGAAAGCAGAATAGAATATTCTATTATAGTGAATAATGTGAGATGTTCCTTACAAAATGATTGGGGTCCCCTTTATATAGGAGGAGAAAACCCCAATATAGTACATTCCTAATTGTGGCATAAAATTCTATCGGTATAGGTGTATAACAACCTAGTATGAACCAATACCATTTCGTACAAATATTATCCTTTAATTTATGCCCAGGTCCACGTGTTTTTGAGAAATTCCCGCTCTTTCTTGATTGACTTCGAGATTATGCTGCCCTCGATATAGGTCATGCCAGGCCTTCGATTAGCTTCCTCGAGGTATGTATCCCTCAGCCAGGCCCGACCTCCATTTTGAATTGCCCGGACTTGGATTCATAGCCCAATTTAAGACCTCGAAATTGGGCTCCCTGATTTTGACCATATACATATAGTCCCCGCATTTATTAGAATAAGATGATAAGAAACGATTTGAACCTCGATTCTCCCGAACCACTTGTGATAACGTCATAGCTATGACGTAGGCCCTTGAAGTGATCAGAAATGTCATGTCAGTGTGCTTCCCCAGAATGTCAAATACGTTTCAGCTTTTGTCGGCCACTCACGTTGCCGGTTCCGTCGTCGATTTTCTGTAAATAGGAGGTTGCTCTGCTGGACAACAACTACACTTATTCTTTCTTCATATACCTTTAGTCCTTTCCCTTTTTTACCTCTTCCTCTAATCACCTATTTCCATGGTTCAAACCAGTGGCCACAAGGTCATATGACAGCGACTTTACCAGCTACGCCAAGGCTTCCTTTTTCAAAGCTTCGGCTCAAGACAACGAGAGAAAGGCACTGGATCCCTTCCGTATCAGAAGATATGCGAACTTTACACTGCTGCTCATCTCTCTTAACTTCAACTTGGTGTGGCGCTTCATTCCTTTTGCTTTCCATAGAATGAGATGGCACTATTATCTACTAACTTTTGCATCCCATATCGGAACAGAGTTTCGAGGATGAACATTCGTGGACTGTTGCTCGTGCATCTTGCAACTCCTTTTGGTTTTTCTCTTTTTCTCGCTCTTTCTCAATGTATAGTGGCCCAAAACTTCAACAGAATGCTCAATCTTGACTTCTGGAGATATAATTACATCTATCGAGGGCCTCCTGCCCTATATAAAGGTTTACAAAGCTCTAAAATGGTGCCCCCGAGGAAAGAAATTCTGAAGACGATGCTCTCGAGGACGTGATCTTAAAAGTGGATTAGGTTCCCCAATTTTTTTGACTTTGTTTTTTGCTTCTTTTTTCCTGTGTAAACTTCCTTCGTAGGTGCCATAGCTGTAATTTGTAAATATTTCTTGGAAGCAAAAAGATCCTTTTGTATCCCTTCTGGTTTGTACTAAATTTTACTCTATCTTTATCCGTAAAAGACTTTGATGAGATGGTTTCAATAGCTAGCCTAAATATCGAGCTCGGAACATAATAAACCCTTAGGGTTTTAATATAGTACCCCTCGAGGTGCTCGTTAATCTTCGAGTTGAGCATAAATGCGAACCCCGAACGTCATGATCCCCGAGATCGATTAAGGTGAGAGCAAGATCTCGAAATGAATTTAATCCTTAGATCTTTTCGTAGTCCCTGAGTGAGAATTTGCTCGAACTCGGATAGCCCTTGGGCATGATAGTCGAGCGAGTGTTTGCTCGAACTCAAAATAAAGTTAGCCCTTAGGCTTTATAAATAGTCCCCGAGTGAGAATTTGCTCAAACTCGGGTAGCCTTGGGCTTAATAGTTGAGTGATTGTTTGCTCGAACTCGAAATAAAGTTATCCCTTAGGCTTTATAAATAGTCCTCGAGTGAGAATTGCTCAAACTTGGGTAGCCCTTGGGCTTAATAGTCGAGTGAGTGTTTGCTCGAACTCGACTTGTAGGCCTCCTTTTATGATTTTTGATAGATTAATTCCCGATGCCTTGGTCCTGATGCCAATATCATGACATAAGCGGTTGAAGTGACTGAAAAGTTGCTTTTTGTATGATTCCCAAAATCATAATTGGGGGCGGCTGACAGTCGGACTTTTGGCTCCCCTAGCACGCTTAAGTGATATCTATAAATAGGATAATTCTACAACCTTACAAACTTTCATTATCATATTGTTCTCAAAGTCTCATTAGCCTTTTTCCATTTCCTTGAATTCTCCTTTCTATTTACTGTCAACACTTCTTCATTCTTGGGTCTTCCGCACTTGCGATGGCTAACACCTCTAAACTAGTTTCTCAAAAAGAAAAAGCTTCTTCATCTTTACGATCAACCAAGAGTAAATAGTACCCCTCGTATTGAAGAGTGCATCCCTCCGCCATGTGAAATAACATCCAATTTAAAAATCGATAAACTCGCATCAACACTAGGACGTTGCGAGCCCATGTCTCGATATGTTTGCTTGGTGACCGAGGCCGAGCTCGGACAAGTAAAAGAGGATTGTAAGTGGGATAATAAGGAAATAGTGATCCCTTCCTCCGAGGAGGACGTCACTACATATAAAGCGGGGCACTTGAGCGTATATACCTACCCATTTACGTTGGGTCCTGCAATCCCGGCTCAAGGTCCTATAGATCCGGTGATTCTTAACTTTTGTCAACGATACCAAGTGACGCTTGGCCAGATCTAACTCTCCTTCTGGCGAATCGTTTACTTGATTAGGTTCTTTTCGAACCAAATTGAGAGGATGACTTTTACCCTCGATCTCTGATCAGACTGTATAGTCCCGAATTTATCGTTGGGGTTTTGATAAAGTTGCAATGCCGATCCTTAAAATCTCTCTTCTCTAGCATCGATGAGGATAAAGATTGTGTATGGATGAGTAGGTTCGTCTGAGTCAGGTCCTCTGATATGATTCCTGTTGATTGGATGCCGTTCCCCGAGGAGTGGAACAGGAAGCGTAAGTACATGGAGTTTACATCCCACTCCCTTTTCTTTTTCTTGGCTTCATCCTTGTTCTCGGACTAACCCCTTTTCGATGGTGCAACCACTGCTTGGTTTCCTAGCGGGGTCCCAAACCTCGAAGGATGGGTAAAGTTGGCGTTCACTTCTTCCTACTCGAAGCATTGTTGGCGAGATTTGGCCAAAGGTGGAAGGGAGGCCAAAAATCATGGTAAGCTCCCTTGTTTGTTTCCTTACACTTTTATTTATAGTTTATTTATTTTGGTTTTCTATAAGTCTTGGAGACGCCGTTTCCATGCAACTGGCTTCGGATGATGACGAAGAAGTTCTGAAGTCTTCTAAGGAAAGAAAGAGAAAAAGAGAGTCATCCGCAATCCCTCGAAGCCTAAGAAAAGTATGGCTCGAAGGTCCAAGGTTGATACGACAACCCTATCTCTGGAAACGGTCCAACGCCTATGGGACCAGGAGGAAGAAGAAAAAGATGATTGCCTGCTAGTAGCCCGTGAAAGAAGAAATGTTGGTGCTTCGAAGTCCGTCGAGCCGGTGAAGGTCGATGCGGCACCTTCCAGAATCGAAGAGATCTCCGAGGGGAGTTCAAATAAAGCCCCCAAGCTGTCACGTAGAAAAAAGGCACCTCACCTAGGAGGCCATTGATCGAGGCCTACTCCACACTACTAATTAAGTAGCGAGATAGGGTCAGAGCAGCTTTTACCCGATTTAGGGTCGGGATCGATATCCACAGAGAGCTAGAATTTGGAATCGAGTATCTATATAGTGTAGAGTTGTGTATGTATTCCAAATTACACTTCTAATCATTTTTGGGGTTTTTATATAACTTCTAAGTTTATCAACTACTATGCTATTTTAAACTAAAATAAGCTAAGAGTTATAATGCTACGGGTTGTTCAAATGGTTTAAAAAGGCGCTAGGGTAGTGACTTCCGCCTAGGTGGTCAATTGTTGGGTACTTGAGTCTAAGACACGTTTGACATATTTGGGGAGTATGATATAACCGTTGCACGACTTTACCCACTCTACACCTCTCAGTGGTTCGAGTGATTTTGCCCGAATTGACTTTTTCAAGGCCAATTGGGTACGCAAATTTGCACAAGCAACTAGGGTTCAAGTCGGGTATTACTCTCTAGAGGTTTAACCCTTTAATTGGGGCTATCAATCTCTTGAGTACGCCCCAATTCCTTGTTGGACCAATTTCGGAGACTTAGGCTCTCTTTCTCAAGAAGAGCTCAAGTTAACTTAACACAAACTAGTATTTGCAACCACTAATTTGGCAATTTACCATGAAATTGGCCCAAATAACAAACACCCATAGTCAATTTAGCCCTAAAATACAAGACCGATCAATTATCCACACTAGAGTTGAGCCACAATCCTAGCTTATGGGTCTAGCTACTCATAATTAAAGAAGAAAAACAAGAAATAGATGAAGAAAAATTCATATTAGATAATTACTAAGATAAACACAAAGATTCAATGATGAAATAAGATAAAATTGCCCAAAATAGCTAAGAAAACCAAAGTCACGAGTGCAGCTACAAACTGAATCTATGTGCTTGACCTAAAAATGGAAAAGAAGCTATTTATACTAAGCTGACAAATCTAGACAAAAATACCCCTGAGGGGTTAGTGCAGACCGCACAAAATGGACCGCGGTCTGCACTAGGCTTTGAACTTGACAAGACTGCTCTCTGAACTTTGGCATCACGGATCGTAGAGAATGGACTGCGGCCCGTATAAAACGGACTGCGGACCGCATTAGCTTGACATTAGGAAATTTCAACTCTCTGATTCTCCTCACTGCGGACCATAGAGAATGGACTGCAATCGTATTGATCTCAGTGCGGACCGCACAAAATGGTAGTGTGGCCACACTGCCTCTTTGCCTGGAAATCATGCTCTCTGAATCTCCCAGTGCGGACCGCACAGAATGTAGTGCGGCCGCACTGGCATTTTTTTGCCTCAGCTTTGTCTTTTGTTTGGCACTTGTACAAGTTTCACTCTTTTTGAGCTGATCTTTGACATCTTGTCGCTTTGTTGATCAAACCTGCAATCATGTCTTTTGTTTGGCACTTGTACAAGTTTCACTCCTTTTGAGCTGATCTTTGACATCTTGTCACTTTGTTGATCAAACCTGCAATCAAGCACAACTTGTGAGCCTTTTGGGACTATTTTGTATGAATTTCTAATCAAAGCATAAGCAAGAAGGAGTATAAAATGTGTCAAAATCCCTAGTTATCAACTCCCCCAAACTTAAGCTTTTGCTTGTCCTCAAGCAAATAAAATAAGACCCACCCCTTAAGAGAATATCCAAGAAAATCTCAACTGTCCTAAAGTGACCTCATCTAGCATCAATTGGGACTTACAATTGCCCTCAATACAAATGAATCATTAACAACTTTTACTCTTTGAAAACACCATGGATCAAGTGTGACACAAGAGCATCAAGGGTTGACTCAACACATCAAAGGACTCTTTCTATTACTTTAGTCATTGTGGAACCCAAACTCACACATCCTCAACTCTCCCTAAGCTAACCTCACCTTTAGAACAGTGGCACTCAGAACAAGGTAAATGGAAGTTCACTCATCTCTTTCAAGAAAAAGTCACAAGTCCAGCTCTAGGTACAATATGCTTTTACCTTATGTGAGTATCCACTAATGTAAGCTTCATTCAACTCAAGATCATATAGGGATTTTGTGGAGACATTGTCAAGGCTTTTGGTTCAAGGTAGGAAATGTTTGGTAGGTTACATCTTCCCTTAAGCACTTCTTTTGTTTCATTTGGCACACTTTTAATTGACTCTTTGAATCATTTCACTTCTTTCTAAGGGTTTAGAGACACATTGTCACTCTTTCTTATGCATTTCAAACCATTTCTCCTTTTTCAACTTCCTACACCTTTCATTCTTTGCTTTTCTTGAATCCTTTTTTATTCTTTTTCACATTGAACATTCTTTTTTGTCTTTTTGCTTTTCTTTCTTTTTCATTGCCTTTCCTTTTCTTCATTTTGTGCCTTTTTACCACTTTGTTGCAATCCTCGTCTCTCCCCCCAAACTTATACTTTTGCCATGTGCTAAAGGAAAGATCAGGTGCCAAGAGAGGGTATCTTTTAGAACGGGTAAAGGCTTGTATCATGGTTTTTGAAAGAAAAAGGTCTAAGGCTCAAAATGGTTGACTAGGGATCTTATCATTGGTAAGTTGTGGATGTGTTCAAACTATCATTTGGAACAAGGAGAGCCTATATTCATGTCTCAAGTCAAAATTCACTCAGGATTTTGCCTCAACAAAAATTCAGGGCAAGTTCTAGACCAATGGCTCGGGACTTGGATTTGCATTACGATTACTTACCACACAAGTTATGGGATCGCTAAAGACACAGAGTCGGGGGACCACAACAACCTTAGATAAGATTTGAGCACACAATGGTCCCGAAAAACCACTTGATGATTATTGGCCAATACAAGAGTCTCAAGGTCACGACTTTTACCATCCTAAACACAACAAATTGTTTTTGACCATAAGATCAAAGGCAAATATGCTAGGCCCAGGTGAAGCTTTGCTTGAGGCACCCTTAACTACTAACTGTTAAAAACACAAACAAAAATGGACTCAAACCCTTAAGAAGGTCGTCACGCCATCTATCATTAGGAAGAGCCACTCGATTCACACAAACTCCACCTTTGGAAAGAACCGTGGCATTAAAAAAACCAAAGGCTTATTGCAAACTTTCAAAACAAGAAGCTACAAATCACAAATAAGAAGCTAAGAATGAAAAATTGCGTAAAGTCAAATGAATATATACAAGAGGGGATTTGTCGAATATACAATAGATGGGATGAATATCTACAATGTAACATAACTTTATATACAGACCCAAAGTAAAATAAAAGTGCGAGAAATGTAGCAAAATGTTAAAAATATATACAAACCAAAGATGAAAAATAAAGAAAGCATAAAAAGTACCAAATATATACAATCATCCGAATGAATCCAAATGTAGGGCCTACCCCCTCAAATGAAATATGACATTGTTTCCAATGCCAACTAACCAAAATAAAGCACCAAAAAGATAATAAAGAAGGATATAGAGACTCCCTATGGGTTGTCTATCTGCATAGGCTCCTGAGTTGTCCCTGGGTCCTTACTGTGCTCGGGAAACTCAGAATGGTTCCCTGTAGGCTGCTGCTCTGCTGCTGGGACCTGGGCCTGAACCTAGACAGGCTCCTGAGGTGCATCCTGTGGCTGACTGGAGGAAGCTTCCGATGGGTCTGCCAACTGGATGACTGCAACATCCGCTCTAGGAATCATCCTCATCCTCTTGGGAGGCCTCTGAGAGTGCTCTGGCTGGGGATCATCTGCAGGTACAGGGTTCTAAAGTAGTAAGTCCAAAGGTAGCTAATCTGCCTTCAGTCTGTCAATACCAGCTCTCAACTCCTTCACGGACTCCTTGGAGGCCCGTGTCTTCCTTAGCTTCTTATGCTCCCTAGCAAGCTCCTTGAGAGCCTTGCTACGTAAATCAACTTCCTCAGCAAGCTCCTTCTGAGTGTCGAGGATTTTCTTCTGGTTGTCTAAAATCTCTCTGAGAGTATCCTCTATCAATTGGGGAACCTGTAGGGGTGGAGGTTCCGACTGAGCCTCTACTGTGGTAGTCAAGATGGACAACTTGGATGACGCAGTCTGCATCCAGTTGTTGATAGTAAGGAGTGCCTGGCTCAGCCAGTGGGCAGTGATTGGATGGGCACTGGAAGATGGAATCTCCGGGTCCGCTGAGGTGGATGGACCAGGAGGAATGGAAGTGGAAGTAGAGGCAGGCTCAGCAGGGGTCACTACCACAACTGGCTCTTCAGACTGGCCAGTAGGAGCAGTAATCGTACATTTGAAGTTCTTGATCTTAGGGTTATCATCCCCCTGCATGCAGTACCAAGAAAATGACTGACCGTTATGTTGAACGACCTCTTTTCAACCTTGAGGTCCCGGAAGTACATAGTCAGAAAACTAGGGAAGGGGTAGTTTCTATCATGCTCACTACCCACAATAGAGATTATCCTAGACATCACTTTCCCCACATTGATCGGGTACCCCGCCATGATCTAGGCCACCAACACTTCCTGGTGAAGAGGGAGAGTGCTGTCATAAGTAGTTGGGTCCAATCTGCTACACACAAATGTTTCCCACCCATTTGCCTCGAAGTTCAAACTATGTCTCAGAATCTTGACGCCCACAATCAACGAATTGGGGGTAGTACCTGGGATTGCTAGATACTGTGCCAACCAGGGACGAACCTCCTTACCCATTTCCATCTTGGCCATGTATAGGGACTCATCCTCCTCATCAAAGACAAGGTAATCATTGATCGTCTTCCCATCAAACAAAACCCTCAAGTTTCGCACCTTGGTCACCTTTGTACCCTTTATGATGTGGGCCACATTGGCGTAGAATTCCTTTACTAAGTGCTCATTGGCATCTACACAGTCAGACACAAAGTGCTCCCAGCCAATTCTATCCCTAAACTGCCTCCTCACATTGGGGTTGTGAGGTAGAAAGTCTCTACCTACGAAGCTCCTCTCTGGGATCAACTTCCTCACCAGCCACCATTCCCGGAATTTATGATATGCTACTTCACTCATGAAATGGTCTTGCCACACCTCCAGTTTCCTAGTCCTAGAAATACCCCCCATTTGTGGTTCACCTCCTTCTCCTACTTCCTCTTCTCCCCCCACTTCCTCCTCAGCACACTGCACCCTCTCCAGATAATGAAGCTGTGGGAGAGGTGGGGTATTCCCCACTACTATTACCTGAGCCCTCAGATGACCCAGAAGAAATGTTCACTGACGCTTGGGCAATGGGGGATGCTGGAGGTGTGTCTCTTAGCCTAGGCCTCTCCGGCCAGTCAGGGATGTATTCTGGCATGGAGTTTGAATATATCTCCCGTGAGGGCTCATACTTACTCCCAGAGGAATGGGAAGCAGCTCTATCAGCACCTTTTATCAACTTTCTTGTCCTTTTTATATTTTACCGGGCTTGGGGAGTGAGTTTTATCATTTTCTGCTTCCCTCCCCGGGAGGGTTCTCCTCTTCCCGGTTGTTTAGATCCTTTACCTCCATGTTGTTTCACCATTTTCTACAAACACAATTCAATTGAACTAGTTAGTATCAATTGCAGCAGTTAAGAGAAGAGTTGCAGAAGCAGGAAACAAAAGTTGCAGAAGTCACACAGTGCGGACCGCACAAAATCAACCGCGGCCGCACTAGAATCACCGCGAACCGCACAAAATCAACTGCGGTCCGCACAGAGGTAGGGTTCAGACTACCCACTCTCTGTATCTAGGCTGTTCGGTCCGCACAAAATGTAGTGTGGCCACAGTGCCTGAGGTTTAGCTTTCAGACAAATAAGCAGTACGGTCCGCACAAAATGGTACTGTGAACCGCACAGGGGCACCGCGGACCGCACAAAAACGACCGCGGTCCGCACTGAGTGCCCAGCTGTGGCACAAGATTAGGGTTCCAAGAATTTTTAATTTTAAGCTTAATTAACACCCAAGTAAAGTCCCTACATTCTTGTCCATTGTATTGAACTACCTAAGTCTACATTAATAAAAATTTAACTACCTCAACCTAACTAATTGAAAAAGCTATGGGAGGAACAAAATAAAAGATGAAAAACAAAAAGAAAAGAGGGGAATAACAAAAGTGAAGCAATTAAAAAGAAATTAAGGTACCAAAAATGAGATGAGATGAAGATTCACAAGGCAAAGCAATGAATTACGAGCAAAGGGTGTGATGAACAGTGATTTAATATTTTAGAGAGTCTAGAGTTCGAAAAATTTGAACAGGAGGGCCTCAGGTCCTATTTATAGAAAAGGACCTGGGGCCCAGTTTTACTCACCAGTACGGACCGCAAAAAATTGACCGTGGTCCGAACTATACAGCTTTTGCCAAGTTTGACCAAGTAACCCACTGCGGTCCGCACAAAATGGACTTCGGCCGCAGTGGTCCACTGCGGACCGCACAAAATGTAGTGCGGCCGTAGTGGAAAACTTTAGAGAGGTGGTCATTCACCCTTCACCAGTGCGGTCCTCACTAAATGTAGTGCGGCCGTATTATCAACTTCAGAGACCTAGCACTTTTTCCACTATGTCCTGCACTGCATCAACACAACCCTGTAACATCTCACAACCAGTTAGCCCATAAATCAATCCTACACTACAATGAAAATCAAATAAAAATAAGAAGAAAAACACATGGGTTGCCTCCCAAAAAGCGCCTAATTTAACGTCGCGGCACGAAGCGGGTTACCATCACATCATTTGAAATGAAGGGCCACCACGTGGCTGTCATCAATTTTTCCAAGATAATGCTTTACCTGGTGACCATTCACTCTAAACACTTCCCCACTTTTGTTCTTTAAATCAAGAGCACCAAACGGGGTCACATACACTACTTCAAACGGTCCACTCCATTTTGACTTGAGCTTTCCCGGGAACAACCTTAGCCGAGAGTTGAATAAGAGCATCAAATCCCCCACCTTGAACTCCTTGCCCTTAGTATATTTGTCATGAAGGTATTTCATTTTATCCTTATACAGGGATGAACTAGAGTAAGCATGGATCATTCAGTTTCTCCACCCGAAGATTAGCAGCTATATCCCAATCAAGATCCAACTTCTTCAAGGCCCACATGGCCTTATTCTCTAAGTCCACTGGTAGATGACATGCTTTCCCAAACACCAACCGGTACGGCAACATACCAGTTGGAGTTCTGTAAGTAGTTTCGTAAGCCCATAGAGCATCATCTATCTTTTTAGACCAATCGATCCTATTGGCATTGATGATTTTGGACAAAATGCTCTTGATCTACCTATTGGACACTTCAACCTGGCCATTTGCATGAGGATGATAAGGTGTAGACACTTTGTGGTTAACACCATACTTGGAAAGCAAGGCGACAAAATCTCTATTACAAAAATGTGATCCTCCATCACTAATAATTGCACGAGGAGTGCCAAACCTTGTGAAAATGCTCTTCTTTAGAAATGAGACCACACTCCTAGATTCATTGTTGGGCAAGGATATGGCCTCAACCCATTTTGAGACATAATCAACCGCTACAAGAATGTAGGTGTTTCCGCACGAGCTTACAAATGGACCCATAAAATCGATACCCCATACATCAAAGATATCCGCTTTGAGAATGGTGTTTAGAGGAATCTCATCTTTCTTAGAAATACTGCCCGCTCTTTGATATTGATCACACCTTTTACGAGATCACTTGCATCTTTGAACAAGAATGGTGTTTAGAGGTATCTCATCTTTCTTAGAAATACCGCCCGCTCTTTGATATTGATCACACCTTTTACGAGATCACTTGCATCTTTGAACAAGGTTGGCTAATAAAAACCACAACTCAAAACTTTTGAAGCTGTCCTCGCTCCTCCATGATGGCCACCATAGGGGGATGGCAAGCCTCTAGGATGCTAAATTTCCCCTCCTTAGGTACACACCTCCGGATCACTCTGTCGGTGGAAATCTTGAACAAGTATGGCTCATCCCAATAGAAGTCCAGACTATCCCGTTTGAGCTTCTTCCTTTGGTTAGAAGAGAGCTCACACGGGAGGATTCCAGTCACAAGGAAATTAGCAATATCCGCAAACCACGGCATATCACTCATCGACACAGAAAGTAGCTGCTCATCGGGAAATGTATCATTGATCTCTAGGCCATCACACGACTTTTCCTTCCTCCTCCAAGAGGGACAAATAATCCGCCACTTGGTTTTTACTACCTTTCCAGTCCACAATATCCAAATCAAACTCTTGAATTAATACAGACCCATCGCATCAGTCTAGCTTTGGAGTTTTCATCGAGTATCTAAGAGCTGCATGATCGGTGTACACTATGACTTTGCTCCCATAAGATATGGCCAAAATTTTTCCATTGCGAACACAATAGCCAACAACTCTGTCTCAGTCACCGTGTAGTTCCTTTGAGCTTTATTTATTATCTTGCTCGCATAGTACACTAGATGAAACATTTTGTCCACTCTTCGACCCAAAACTGCCCCAACCGCAACATCACTCGCGTCGCACATGAGCTCGAACGACAAGCTCCTATTGGGTGCGGTAATAATCAGGGTGGTAGTCAACTTGTGCTTGAGAATTTCAAAGGATTTCATACATCTCTCATCAAACACAAACTTTGTATCCTTTTCTAGCAACTTACACAAAGGATTCACTACCTTCGAAAAGTCCTTGATAAATCGCTGGTAGAACCCCGCATGCCCAAGAAAACTTCTAACCCCCTTGAAAGAAGTGGGGGGAGGAAGTCTTGAAATCCCCTCAATTTTGGCTTTGTCAACCTCAATACCATTCTTTGAAATTTTATGACCCAAAACTATGCCCTCCTCAACGATGAAGTGGCATTTTTCCCAATTTAGCACAAGATTGGTGTCTTCACATCGGGCTAACACTCTATCCAAATTGTTCAAACACTCATCGAATGAATCACCCACAACACTGAAGTCATCCATGAAAACCTCCAAATTATATTCTACCGTATCGGTGAAAATGTCCATCATACACCGTTGGAATATTGCCGGTGCATTGCAGAACCCAAAGGGCATCCCAGAGAAAGAAAAGGTGCCATATGGACAAGTAAAGGTTGTCTTCTCCTGATCCTCGGGATCTATCAAAATTTGATTTTACCCCGAATAACCATCCAAGAAACAATAGAAGGCACGCCCAGCAAGACGATCAAGCATTTGGTCAAGGAAAGGCAATGGGAAGTGATCCTTGCGGGTCACCTTGTTCAGCTTGCGGTAGTCCATGCACACCCTCCATCCGGTCACTGTCCTGGTTGGAATAAGTTCATTATTAGCATTGGTCACCATGATCATACCACCCTTCTTCAGCACACACTGCACCGGTGAAGTCCATGAGCTGTCAGCGATAGGATACACCGCGTCGGCATCTAACCACTTGATCACCTCCTTTTTCATAACTTCTTGCATTGCCTCGTTCATCCTCCTTTGATGTTCCAAGGAGTTTTTTGCATCATCTTCCAAAATAATCTTGTGCATACAAAATGCAGGGCTTATTCCCCGAATAACAACTAGAATCCATCTAATTGCCGTTTTCTGCTTTTTGAGCACTGCCAATGTGGCATCTACCTGCATGTTAGTAAGACAAGAGGAAATAATAACTGGTAAATTTGAATTAGAGCCCAAGAATTCATACCTAAGGTGTGGAGATAATGGCTTTAACTCCAATATCGAGGGTTCCTCAATTGAAGGCTTTGTTGGAGCCGTCTTTCTATTTTCAATATCCAAAGAGAGTTTCCTACGCTCATAAGAATAAGAGCCCATTCCATGTAAAGCATTCACGCACTCTACTCGGCCCGCACCATCATTAACATCAAGATTCAACAATACGGCCTCCAAAGAGTCCTCAACATTGATCATTGCACTAGTATCATCAATTATGACAGCCATGACTAGATCCACAAATGATCATACTTCTGTACAATTGGGCTGCTTCATTGATTTGTACACATGAAAAATGACCTTTTCATCACCCACCCGAAAAGTAAGTTCCCCTGCGTCCACATCAACTAGAGCCTTCCCCGTAGCAAGGAAATGTCTCCCCAATATGATCGGAACTTCATAGTCTACCTCACAATCCAAAATCACAAAATTAGCTAGCAAGATAAATTTGTCCACCAGATAAGCACATCATCAGCTATACCCAGTGGTCACTTTATTGATCTATCCGCCATTTGCAATATCATGGAAGTTGGCCTTGGTGTACCAATACCCAAAGTCTTGAAAACTAAGTAGGGCATTAAGTTGATACTTGCCCCTAAGTCACATAAAGCTTTAGCAAAGTCCGCACTACCTATAGTGCAAGGGATGGTGAAAGCACTGAGATCCTCCAACTTTGGAGCCATTGAATGTACTATAGCACTAACTTGGTGGGTCATCTTGATAGTTTCACAGTCTATGGATCTTTTCTTTGCAACCAAATCTTTCATGAATTTAGCATAGCCAAGCATTTGCTCCAAAGCCTCCACTAAAGGCACATTGATGGATAGGCTCTTCATCATGTCAATGAACTTTTAAACTGATTCTCATTCTTCTGATTGGCTAGCCTTTAAGGATAAGGTGGAGGGGGCCTAGGAAAGGGTGTCTTGGCTTTTGGCACAACTGGCTCCGGAATGTCTATTACGTGTTCCCTAGACGGTTTCACGTCATTTTGCATTTCCACCTCGACATCTTGAATATCAATCCTCACATCTTCATTCACAATTTCGTCAACCACATTCTCAACCACCAAAGGAACTTCATCTTCTTGCTACTCAACTTCGTCACCTAAAACTTTCTTTTGTTTGGATGCATTCACATCATCGCCTCGTCCACTCCTAGTGGTCACTGCCATAACATGATTGTTCCTGCCCTTCAGGTTCACTACCTATCACTTGTTAGAGCACCCTTAGGGCGTGTATTCAAGAACTGAGAGATTTGACCTATTTGCACCTCTAAATTTATAATGGAAGTATTGTGAGAAGACAATTGAGCATTCAAATCCGCATTCTTCTTCATCATTTGTTCGAACATCATTTCAATTCTACCCATATCTTTGCTAGAAGAACTAGGACCTTGGGATGGAAAAGGTGGTGGATTGCTCGGTTGTTGGTACATTGGGGGGCTTTGAAAACCTTGTTCCTGTTTTACCTAGTTATTGTTCCATCCACTTTAGTTGTTGTTGTTGTTTCCCAAGTTTCCTTGATTGCTCCGATTGTTATTTTCATTTCCCTAATTCGAATTTTGATTATTGTTTCCCCAATTGTTGTTCCCTTGTTGGTGATTTTTCCAACTGTTGTTGCCTTGTTGTTGGTTGCCCCAATTATTGTTGCCTTGTTGTTGATTGCCCCAATTACCTTGGGATCGCTATAGTTGCTGTTGGTTGGAAGAATTGCCTCTTTGTCTTTGATAATTGTTCACATATTTTACCTCTTCATTTTGCCCATCATAGCCATCATCTTGAAATCTACTACCATCATTGTCAAATTGATCCGAATTCCCTTGGTTATGTTGACCTCTTTGCCTTCTTTGGTTCACTAGCATGTTAAAACCCTCCATAGCATTCACTTGGTGAGGATTTTGGACTTGTTGCAATTGTGCCTTTGCTAGTTGGTTCATGGTAGTTGTCAACTCCGCGATCGCCTGCCCATGATCATGTAATTCTTTGTGCAAATGAATAACTGTGGGGTCACCCTGGGGCACATTGGCTCTACTTTGCCATGCAGAGCATGTATCCTCCATCTCATCAAGAATGGCACAAGCTGCATCAAACGTCAACTTCATAAAATTACCCCAGCCAATTAGTTCACTATGCATTGATTCATTGTATTGATGCGCCGATAGAAGGTTTTTTTTGTATCATTGCCTCTGTGATATCATTATTGGGGCATTCCTTTAACATAGTTCTATATCTCTCCCAAATCTCATGCAATGGTTCGATGGGCTCCTGCTTGAAGGCTAAGATCTCATCCCGTAGTGCTGCCATGTTACCTGGTGAGAAGAATTTGGCAATGAACGTATCCACCAACTCATCCCAAGTTATGATACAATGGTTGGGAAGTCTCTCAAGCCAATCCAATGCTTTCCCCCTAAGTGAGAAAGGGAAAAGCCTCAATCGAAGTGTATCCTCGGACACATTGGTTTGCTTGATCCCCCAACAAGTATCCATGAACCCCTTGAGATGCTTGTAAGCATTTTGAGTGGGAGCACCCGTGAAGTACCCACGCTGCTCCAACAATGTCAGCATCACGTTTGTTATTTGAAAATTTCCCGCCCGGATCCGGGGCGGAACAATTGCACTCGCATAGCCTTGGTTGGGAAGAACTCTAGGAGCCACTCTTGGAGGTGGCAGATGAGGGTCTAGAATATTGTCATTTGCATTGGCCTGGCGGCTTCTACGTTGTCCTTGAGGTACAGGAGGCACCTCTTCATCTCCATTGTCATCTACCTCTTCCCCCGCATTCACGTTTCCAAGAGGGTCATTAGCATTTAATTCCATTTTGGTACCTGAAGAATTGACACATACAAATTAGCAACAAGAAGGAAAGAAGAACAAAACACAAATCTAACTAAATAGATAGCCAAAAACTGTTAGCTCCCCGGCAACGGCAGAAAAAAGTGATCGCGGCCTACTACGCACTACTAATTAAGTAGCGAGAGAGGGTCAGAGCAGCTTTTCCTCAATTTAGGTTCGGGATCGATATCCACAGAGAGCTAGGATTTGTAATCGAGTATCTATCTAGCGTAGAGTTGCATATGTGTTCCAAATTACACTTCTAATAATTTTTTGGGGTTTTTGTTTAACTTCTAAGTTTATCAACTACTATGCTATTTTAAACTAAAATAAGCTAAGTGTTATAATGCTACGGGTTGTTCAAATGGTTTAAAAAGGCACTAGGGTAGTGACTTCCGCCTAGGTGGTCAATTGACGGGTACTTGAGTCTAAGGCACGTTTGACATATTTGAGGAGTATGATATAACCATTGCACGACTTTACCCACTCTACACCATTCGGTGGTTCGAGTGTTTTTGCCCGAATTGACTTTCTCAAGATCAATTTGGTATGCAAATTTGCACAAGCAACTTGGGTTCAAATCGGGTGTTACTCTCTCTAGGTTTAACACTTTAATTGGGGCTATCAATCTAAGTACGCCCCAATTCCTTGTTGGACCAATTTCGGAGACTTAGGATCTCTTCTCAAGAAGAGCTCAAGTCAAATCAACACAAACTAGTGTTTGCAACCACTAATTCAGCAATTTACCACAAAATTGGCCCGAATAACAAACACTCATAGTCAATTTAGACCTAAAATACAAGACCATCAATTACCCACACTAGGGTTGAGCCACAACCATAGCTTATGGGTCTAGCTACTCTTAATTAAAGAAGAAAAAAAAGAAATAGATGAAGAAAAATTCGTATTAATTAATTACTAAAATAAACACAAAGATTTAATGATGAAAATAAGATAAAATTGCCCAAAATAGATAATAAAACCAAAGTCATTAGCGCAGCTAATAACTGAATCTATCTGCTTGACCTAAAAATGGAAAAGAAGCTATTTATACAAAGCTGACAATTTTGGACAAAAATACCCCTGCGGGGTTAGTGCGGACCGCACAAAATGGATCGTGGTCTGCACTAGGCTTTGGACTTGACAAGACTGCTCTCTGAAGTTTGGCATCACGAACCACAGAGAATGGACTACGGACGCGGAGGCTTCTAGTGCGGTCCGCATAAAACGGACCGCGGACCGCATTGGCTTGACATTGGGAAATTTCAGCTCTCTGATTCTCCTCACTACGGACCACAGAGAATGGACTGCGGATGCATTGATGTCAGTGCGGACCATACAAAATGGTAGTGCAACCGCACTGCCTCTTTGCTTGGAAATCATGCTCTCTGAATCTCCAGTGCGGACCACACAGAATGTAGTACGGCCACACTGGCCTTGTTTTGCCTGAGCTTTGTCTTGTCTTTGGCACTTGTGCAAGTTTCACTCCTTTTGAGCTGATCTTTGACATCTTGTCACTTTGTTGATCAAACCTACAATCAAGCACAACTTGTGAGCCTTTTGGGACTATTTTGTATGAACTTCTAATCAAAGAATAAGCAAGAAGGAGTTTAAAATGCGTCAAAATCCCTAGTTATCAGCCATCTAGAGGGTGAGATCGAACTACCCAGTCTCGAGCCTCTTCAAAATAAAGAGAACGCCCCAAGCGTATCCCTTGGGATAATCAATGTAGATGACTTACCTCTTGGCCCCGAGTTCTCCGATGGGCAGATCCGGGATGCTCAGAATCTTAGGTCTTCTAAAGTGGAAGCAAGCCATGAAGGACATGAAATATTCGAGAATGACTTAAAGGGCTTGAAGATGGCCCCGATCCAGAAGCTTCTTTCATTTTTGATGAGGCTCGTAGACCCTTCAAACAAGTAAGTTTCCTGTTTGTTATGCCTGTGCCTGCGCTTTCGCTGTTTTTGAATCCATTTTTCCTTCTTTTTTATGTAGGCCGTGGTGCTCTACAAAAAGGCATTTTCCAAGTCTCGAAAAATGTGAGTAACAATTAAAGATAATTTGGGGTTTTAAAGATATGTGATATATTCTAATACTAGTGATTATACAAGTAATATTAAGCTTTAGTAAGAAGAAATGATGAACCAAATCAATGTTGTTGGAGCAATAAGGGCCACGAGCGTGGTTCTCTCAGGGACCTCGAGGTCAGCTAAGAACAATATAGTATGAACAATAAAGTAAAGATAATAAAGCTGAAGAGAAGTTGTGAGAACGTTAAACAAGGAAAGCAGAATAGAATGTTCTATTACAAAGAACAATGTCAGATAATCCTTACATAATGATTGGGGTCCCCTTTATATAGGAGGAGAAAACCCCAATATAGTACATTCCTAATTGTGGTTTAAAATTCTATTGGTACAGGTGTATAATAACCTAGTACGGACATGTACCGTTTCGTACAAATCTTATCCTTTAATTTATGCCCTGGTCCACGTGTCCTTGAGAAATTCCTGCTCTTTCTTGATTGACTTCGAGATTATGCTGCCCTCGATGTAGGTCATGCCAGTCCTTCGATTAGCTTCCTCGAGGTATGTATCCCTCAGTAGGGTCCGACCTCAATTTTGAATTTCCCAAACTCGGACTCATAGCCCAATTTAAGACCTCAAAATCGGGCTCCCTGATTTTGACCGTATACAACTGTCTAAGATGAAATAGACAGAAACAGTAAATAAGGCAGAGGGAGACTCTGGGTGTTTCAGTTCGAAGCAGGGAAGGTAGCTCACCACTAATAGCTTGTTTGGCCAAGTTCTTTTTGGGAAAAAAGTGCTTTTAAAAAATATTGAGGTGTTTGGCCAAGCTCTTAGAAAGAAAAAAGTGCTTTTGAGGAGAAGCAGAAGCAGTATTTGAGAAGCAGAAAAAAATAGCTTCTCTCCAGAAGCACTTTTTAGAAAATACATTTAGAAGCAATTTTTAAAAGCTAGGCCAAACACTAATTACTGTTCAAATGTGCTTTCCAAATTAATTAGTCAAAAACAAACTGTTTATTACCAAAAGCACTTTTTTGAAAAGTACTTTTGAGAAAAGCACTTTTTTGAAAAGTACTTTTGAGAAAAGCACTTCTCAAAATAAGTTAATTTTAGAAGCATGGCCAAACATGCTATCAATCTCCGTGAAATGCGTCTACGCGCCCTTATGACCACTGGAGTACCAGCCTTAGTACCCGCACAATTAGTGCAAGAGTGTAGCATGATTACCTAAATCAACATTTGCCCAATAAGTATCTAGTCTAACCTCGTAAAAGTAGTGATGAGGGGTCGACTTGACACTTACTAGTGGTCAAAATAATAAAATACATAAAGTAGACATGTATGAAACAATCAATAATGAAACAAATTAAGTTTAATAATAAATTTTCAAACATGGATTATCACAAAATTACTAAGATGTCGTAACCGGTCTCAAAGGCACAAAATCAACTGACATTAATGCCAAATTCAATCCCAAGTGTAACGAATGAGTCTTCCAAGAACGACCCGATTTCATAACTGTTACATAATCCTGCCAAGGCGAACGAACTGATCCCATAAGAATAACTCATAATAATGTCGAGGTGAACAACCCAATTCCATAAGAATAATTTACAACATTGCCGAAGTAAATGGACCGATCCCATAAGAATAGAGAAACTCTCTCACTCGGGAAAATATATGCGAGTCAAGAAGACACGGAACTACCGTTCCTTAATATTTACAATTTCCAATGTAAGAGGCTCGATCATTATTATTATTCTAGCCTCAATATCAAGCATGAATTAAAGAAATCAAATAAAAAGATAAATCTAAATAGTACATTTAAAGCATGGTGTGAACCTAAGTCTACCCGTACATAAACATGATTCTAGCTACGTATGGACTCTCGTCACCTCGTACATATTTACCCATACAACAAGTAGCATACAACTAATATATCTACATAGATAATTCCATCTTACAATATTAGGTAAGAGACTTACCTTGCTTCCAAGCTCACTACTCGGCTCTTAGTAATACCACTTCACGAGCAAATTGGTGTCTTAGTCTGTTTTAAATATTCTTGGTGTAATGAGTTAGGAGGATTGTTTAAAAAGATTGTGTCTATATAAGTGTAGTTTGATTGCTCGAGGATAAGCAATGATTTACGTGTGGGGTGTTGATGGTAGGCTATAATTACGTATTTTAATCACTTATCGCACTCTAATTCACTGTACTTTATTGTGTTTGAGCTTTAATCGCTAGTGTTTTGCACTTATTATGTGTTTCATTCCTTGTAGGATTGATTCCGAATTATGTATGTTTACCTTGAAAATGGTAATTATAATTAAATTTGATTTTGTGGTTCTTAAAATACATAATTTATTTTTATGCTAGTTGTTAGGTAGTAGATGCTAAGTGTGAGAGTAGAAAATAGGATAAGAGCTTGAAGATAATGTGTCAAGCAAACCGAGTGGCTGAGAATCGAGGTCTCGAGCTGGCTGATACGGGGCCTTGAGGTCGATCTAGGCATTAGGCTCTGAACAATCGGTGGAGAAATAACAACTCTAAGGGCCTTGATGAGGGGTTTTTATGATCAATGATGAGTAATAAATGATGAACAATCAATGAAATACAATAAACGTAAGAACGTAAGTAATAAGATCAGAGGAGAATATGTTTAAGTTGGAGAGCAGAGAATGTTCTTCTTCTTGTATTCAATGTTGTATGTTATGTCTTTACATAATGGTGAAGATCCCCTTTATATATGAGGGGAAATCCCAACATAGTACAAATGCATTTATTACAAAGATACGTGGCTGGTACAACCATTTAATGTCACGGTACGGGCTCGTACTAGCCTAATAGACTTGGTCCACCTTAATCAAGTGCCTTGAGAATCCCCTGCTTACCAACGAGTGCCGCCAATATGCATTGCCTTGAGGTCGAGCATCGAGAGTATTTAGGGGTCGAACCTCAAGTTGAGCCTTAAGTCTTCTGAGACGGTCCCGCGAAGTGCCATAATAACCATAAAATTAGATTCGATTTTAGCCGTGTACAGATAGTCCCCGTATTTCTTAGAATGAAAATGATAAGAAACGACCTTGAAATCGATTTCCTCGATCCTCTCATGATGACATCATGCATATGGCGCAAGCTTTTGTGATGACTCAAATTTCCCATCGTTTTGTCTTTCCAGGAGCATTTTAATACACTGTCGATTTATTTTCCAAAAATGGTGATATCGCCGTCGATCCATTTCCCAAAAAAGCATTGATTTGCCTGCCGATACATTTCCCAAAGGCATTGATTGTTCCATTTGTTAAGATACTACCTTTCTATATATGGGAGGTTTCTAGAGCCAAAACTCCATACAATCTTTCTTCAACAACCTTTAGCCCTTTTCTTCTCTTCATCTTTATCTAAACTCTATTTTCCATGGTTCAAGCCTCTGACCGTAAGGTCATACGGTGATGGTTTTGCCAGTTATACCATGGCTTTTCCCCACTGAGTGGGATCGTAATGATTTGTTGTTGTTGGCCCGAAATAATGGGGGAGGGGCTCCAATTATACTTGCATTGGAGGATATGTGGACCGTGAACTGCTTCTCATCTCTCTTAACTTCCGCATAGTGTGGTGCTTCACTCCCTTTGCTTTCTCGGGAGTGATCTGACACCATCTACTAACTGTTTCATACCACACCGGTGCAACATCTCATGAAGTGGCTTCACAATAGTAGTGCTGACGAGACCCGTACTAGCCAAATTTTTCACCAATCCACAATTTTCCTAGCTTTAAAAGCTTTTGCTCTTTGATAGGCTATAGCCCATCTTTTAGTTATTGCCGCTCCTGAAGAGATTCTAGAATACATCGTTATAAAGACCGAAATAGGGCCCCCGAATAAATGGTTATCGTAGATATCGCTCCCGAGGATGCCCTTCAAAAGTAGATTAGACTTTTAGCTGTTATTTTTTGCTTCTTTGTTTTTGTGTAAGGACCCCTCGTGGGCTTTTGTTATCATCATTTATTAATAAAAAAATGTTTCTTCCATTTGCCTTTGATTTGTGCTGGATTTTCCTCTGTCTTCGTTTGCAAAAAATCTGAGCATTGTAACTTTATTGATCGGTCCGAATAGTGGACCCTGGCACAGGTATTCCTTTGGTTCTTGATTGGTTAATATGATATTCCCTGAAGCTCTTTGCCGTTCCTCGGACTAAGTCCAGGTCGATCTGATACGAATTTAGGCCGCCGGAACTTCTGACTTCAAAATTAAGTGAGAGCGGGCCTCGAATTTTAAAATACGAAATTGAGTGAGACCCTGAATGAGGATATCCTCGATCTTGTATGGCCCATGGGCTAAAGTAACCGAGGGAGTGTTTCTAAAGTAACCGAGGGAGTGTTTAAGTAGCCCTGGAGGCGAAAATAGCCCAGAGGCTTTATTAATAACCCTCGAGTAGGAACTGACTCGAACCTAGAAAGATCCTCAAGATCGGGCACCATCTCGAGGCTAGGTTTATGCGGGTAGATCCTTAGAGTCCATCATTATGGCAACAAAGATCCTCGAGATCGGGTACCATCTCGAGGCTAGGTTGACACGGGGGTCTTCGATCCCTTAAACGTTATACGATATTGTCAATCGTGTGACATGGTCATGAAATGATCGAGCTAACCCCGCCGGTACACCTCCCTAGAAGTGATAATGGCCTAGTCAGCATCAATTGGCCTTTAAGGTAGGTGGACAGTCGCCGCTTGCTCTATATATAAGTTTGTTTTCCCCTTTTTTGAGGATTCCGTTATTTTGAGCAGCTATCCCTTTTCATAGAGTTCTTCTTTCTCGCGCCAGGTCTTTCACCATTTAAATTTGGAGCCTTCACTTAAGTTCTCATTTCACTTCTCTTGTTTCACCATAGTTATGGCTGTTAAGCAAGAATCCGTTCGCCAAGAAGAGGAGAGTTCCGCCTCTAGTTCCCGCTCTGTCGGTGGTACACCGTCGGCGGCTGGTGAGACAACCCCAAGATATTCTGTCTCCAGGAGGGATCTTTCGTCAGAGAAACCTCCCAATGTTCAGGGCCATTGGGAGTATGCATCGAAGTTCATTTATTTAATAGGAGAGGGTCACCTCGAGACAATGAGGAGAGACTGTGGATGGTATTGCAGGTGCCTTCCACGGAAGAGAGTATCATGGATCATACAAAGGGGTTTTTGAATGTATACACGTAGCCCTTTATGTTGATCCCTCTTGATAGGGTTGTGCTCGACTTCTGTCAGAGGTATCGTGATACCCTGGCATAGGTTCACCCATCATTCTGGAGGGTGGTATTGAAATGATGAGGTTCTTTCCAGAGGAAGCATGGCTTGAGTTCACCCTTAGCCATCTCATCAAGCTATACCGGCCCTTTCATCACCGAGGCCTGTTAACTTTGCCATGTCGATCCACCAGGACCTTCGTTGTCGATGATGAAGAAGATGGTGACCGTGGGTGGATGAGTCAATTCATCCAAGTATGGACTGTCGATATTATCCCTATGGAGTTTCTGCCATTTCCTGAGGAATGGAATTTTACACGTAAGTGGTACACTTGTGTTTATATTGTTTTTGCTTAACGGTGGAGGTAGATTCTGTAAATGCACTTTCCTTTCCCTTTTTGCAGCAATTCTGTGGATGCCATACGAGGTCCCTGACCTAACGGATTGGACTTGGAAGCTGGCAGCTACTTGAATTATGATGAGCGCAAGTGGCGAGATTTGTCCAAGGGTAGATGGGAGGCAAAACACCACGGTACGTGCTGTGTGGTTTGCTTTCTTTGAAAGGTAATTTCTTTTTATGCGTACTGACTCCGTCACCATAGGTATTGGGGAATTTCCTAAGATGAGATCGTGCCCCCTCGGAGAGGGGGAAGGATCGTCAGCTTCGAGACCGAGGAATAATAACAAATAAAACGAAACCTCGCAGGGCAAAGGTTCTCATAGCGAGACAAGTCCTGCTCGGAGGCTCAGAGAAGATGTATCAGCTAAGCCTGCAACACCCGAGGCTTCCGGCCTTAGAAAAATGGTTCCTCCTTTGCCGCTGTCTTTTTTTCCCATTGAAGGTACTTCGAGGGACATGGACTTTTTGCCACCATCTTCTTCTCCAGTCGAAGGTACTTCGAGGCTAAGGGCCAACTAACTCAAGCGAGGTTTTGAACAACCATATTCCTTTTGGGAGCGGTTTTGCCGGGGTCGATGAGACCAGTTCGGTTGATGTGCGCTCGACTTTTGAGTAGGCTCAGCGGTTCTACTCTATGGTGAGTTTTGGCCGATCTTATTGGTTTTTCAGTTTTGCATTTTTATTTTGTTATTGAGCTCCCATTTCATAGGCCTTTGACAAGATTAAGTCCGAGATTCTTCGCTATGAAGCTAGGTTGTGAATAGCCTTGGATGGGGAGAAATACCCTCAGGCTTCTTTGTAACAAAATAGCAGAGGAGTTGGAATACCTACTGTTCGAGTCAGAGCGAGAACTATGAAACTACCTCGAGGGACAGGTAAATTTTGTTTCGAGGGGGTGCATGTTTCTTCTTCTACCCTCTGAGATTTATATTTTGACACTTTTGTTGTAGAAAAAGATGGAGGACCTGGAACGCCTTTGGGGCAAAGTTGGTCGAGCCAAGTGTGAGTATGATGAGCTAAAGGCTCAGGCAGATGCCCAAGTTGCAGCCAAGAAGGATGCTTTGGTCAAGGCTTCCAAACGAGCATGATTGCAAGGCTCGAGTCTGAGCTTATGAAGATGAAGGCCAAGGTTGTGCATGCCCAGGTTGAAGCTAAAGAGATTCGTGATAAGGCTGATAAGAAAGTGGCCATTTATTTGAAAGATACTGCCGACGCTCGAGCTGAGCTGAGCTAAGATGGGCTTCCGATCGAGAGAGTAGAAGCAAAGAATATGCCTGGTGCAAATCTCGGAGGGAAACCCTTGAGGAGATCCATGTAAGGGGCTTCGATATCTCAAAAGAGATAAACAGTCAAAGGCGGATGAATATGATGCCAAGTTTCTCTTCTCCGATGCCGAGGGTAATGAGGAAGAGGCCGGTGGGCCACAGTCCCCGAGGGGAATGTAGACTAGTTTTTTTGTTTTTGATTCTTTGTAAAGTGTTCTTAGAAAACTTTGTAAATGAAGCCTCATGTACTTATAAAAGGAAATCTTTTCGGTTTCATTTTCCATGAATTTTTCTTTGCACGCGTATATCTTTGAATTTTGACGTTTTGTCAATGATCAGCCAGATGAATTGGACTTTGAGGTGAAACTTTTAGGCTTACAAATCGGCCCTGAGGCTTGTTGGTCTGGCTCGTAGGCTCTTACGCATTTGCCATTAGGCATTTTTAGCTATTTTCGGGCTCAATCTTTGAGTCGGGTTTCGACTCTAGCTTATTGACCCTTAAATTTTTGGATTTTAAGCTGGCTCATGGATCTTACGCGTTGGGTCGGTTCGACCTTTTAATGTAAGATGGCATCTAGGCTCTTACGCATTGGGTCGGTACGACCTCTTAATATAAGCTGGCGTTTGGGCTCTTACGTGTTGGGTTGGTATGACCTTTAATGTAGGCTTTATTATTCCCTCGTTAAAGACTTCTTAAATATTTTGAGTTCGACCGGCTCTTCGATGGTTCGATAAGGACCTTGATTGTGAGCCGTTATGCAGCGATAAACGAGCACCTCATGAGGTTTTACTCAATGGCTGAGTGTTTCGAAGCCAGTTGTTTGGAGCTGACATGGTCGAAGCTCTTTTTCTTATGCCGAGCGCAGCCTGATTAACTGGATCTTTTCACAGTATTTTTGAATTAATTTGAAGGCCTGTGATTTTATAGCGACGGTCGGGCGTCCCCAAGTCGCATTAGTTTGGCTGGAGCCTTGTGACCATTGTCATTTGTGTTTGGCCGTAGCCTTTCAGTCCCCGAGTGAAGTAGTTTCGACGTTTATATCGAGGGTATGCCTTTTTAGGGGTCTTATAAGTTCGAATATATAGCCTTAACTTTAATATCGGGATTATGCCTTTGTTAGGTCTTACAAATTTTGACATGCCTTACATGAGGTCTTACAAATTTTGTTACTTGGTACAAGTATAATTCATGCCTTGCTTGAGGTATTACAGATTTGGTATTGACTTATGAAGATATTATGAGCTTGAGGCTGCCCAAATGGGGTCTTATAGCCTCAGGTTTTCGATAAATCGATGGGGTGACGGTCGACGACAGTCCCCGAGATATCGAAAGTTTCTTTTCTATAGAGCCATTCCTTGTAAACTTGGTATTGCCTCATTGAGGGCTTATGAGTTCAAAGTTTTTGACCCGGAGGTCATATGGTTTCAAACTTTTTGACGTCAGTCCCCGAGTGTTCGGGACATTTCTGGCTCTCGAGTCATTTCTTGTAAAAAGTAGCAGACTTCTTTGAAGTGTAAATCATTTTGATGAAGGAAAAAGATATTCTTTGATTATTTGGCACAAGTATACATGTTTCGTTGTCAAGGGCTCCGTCATTCTATACGGACGCGGTTCGTTCGACCATTTGGCCTGATACATTGTTTTCTTATCAAGACCCTTTCTGACATATCTTGACTTCTCCGAGGAGGTGATCTCTCAGGGGGATGCCCCCCAGTATTCAAGGTTTATTGAAGAGAAGCCTTGAATACTTATTGATTTCTCCTTAGGTAGCATATAAATGTCGCCTCGTTAAAAACCTTGCCAGTAAAACCCTTCTTGGGATAAAACTCGATCGAAGGAAAAAAGTCTACCGCATGCTTTAAAACCTGAGGTCTTCAAGCTGGAAAGCACTTCGATTGTTTTTATCGGACACATGCACACAGGTTAGTGTAAAATGTAAATACAAGGGAGATGATTATACCTTAATGGTGATGGTGCTTCGAGCCCCGATATGCTTCAACTGTTTGCTCTGGGGACGCGGTATGGTCCTTTGCTTATTTAGTTGGGTGTAGCCGAGAATATATCTTATGATTTCTACTTCACTATTTGCTTATCCTTTGGCTCCTTTAATGTTGGAGGCACCGATGCTGGTGCCACATCGTGTACCACGAACATCTCTCTTGCTACATGTTGTTCTCCGTAGATAGTTTTTATTCCATCCTTTGTCGAAAACTTCATCATTTGATGAAGAGTTGATGGTACAGCCCTAATGCAGTGTATCCATGGCCTTCCGAAGATGGCGTTGTACCTCATGCCTCCTTTGATGACATGAAACATTACATTTTGGGTTGTGCCAACCACGTTGACTGGGAGGGTGATTTCCCCTTTTGTTGTCTCGCTCTCCATGTTGAATCCGTTGATGACTAGAGAGGCGGGCACGATCTGGTCGAGCAGTCCGAGCTGCTCCACCACCCTCAACCTGATAATGATGGCCGAGCTACCTGGATCCATAAGCTCACGCTTAATTTGAAATGTATTTACAAAAAAAGAAATTACCAATGCGTCATTATGAGGCTAAGACAGAGTCTCGATGCCCTCGTCGCTGAATATGAGAGCGTCCTCGGGTATGTAACCTCGAGTTTTCTTCTCTCTAGTGATGGATATTTTTGTTCTCTTGACCATGGGTTCTTGCGGGACGCCGATGCCTCCAAAGATCATGTGGATGACATGTTGTGGCTCATCCTTTTCATTTTTCTTGTTCGCCTCTCTTTCTTGGAACTAAATTTTGGCTCGGCCGCTAAGGAACTCTTGGAGGTGCCCTTTGCTGTGTAGTCAAGCTACTTCTTCTTAGAGCTGTCTGCAATCTTCGGTCCTTTGACCGTGTGAGCCGTGAAATTCTCACACTAAGTTATGGTTCCTTTGCTATGGGTGTAACTGTACGTGTCTTGGCCACCTGGTATCTCTAATTTTACCGATGGCGAATACGATGTCCTAAACGTCGATGTTGAAGTTGTTAGACAAGCGGGGTGCCTTCGTCAGTCCCATGTGCCTGTCGATTTCGTTCTGCTTGTAAGTCACGAGGATTCTGACCTCGATCTAACCTTCGGTCATTTCGGGGTATGTTATGCCTTGAGGCATTTCTTCTATATTCAGTGTATGGTTGGTACCTTTCCTTGTTTATCCTTGGCTCTTTTTTTAGAAGCCTGCTAGGGTATACTGATCCAGATAGAGCTCCTACTTGGTCGTCCTCGACCCTGATCTTTGATTGATATCGGTTGTGGACACTCTATCAAGTCACGGCGGGATGTTCAGCCAAGTTCTGCTTTAATTGCTTTGAAGCTACCGAGTTTCGCTTGTTCAAGCCTTGAGTGAAGGCCTACACCGCCCATTCATCACAGACTGGTGGTAATTCCATTCGTTTCATTTGAAAGTGAGATACGAATTCCTCCAGCATCTCGTTTTCTCTTTGCTTGATTTTGAAGACGTCGGACTTCCTTGTAGCCACCTTGATGGCACCGGCATGTGCCTTTATGAAAAAATCTACCAGCATGGCAAATGAGTCTATCGAATTTGGGGCTAGGTTGTGATACCACATCATGGCCCCTTTCGAAAGTGTTTCTCTGAACTTTTTTAGTAGGAAGGATTCAATCTCGTCGTCCTTTAGGTCGTTTCCCTTCATCGCACAAGTGTAAACAGTGACGTGATCGTTGGGGTCCTCGGTTTCGTTGTACTTTGGAAGATTGGATATTCTAAATTTCTTAGGGATGGGCTTTGTAGCAGCATTTTGTAGGAATGGCTTTTGTACAAGCTTCTTTGAATCCACACCTTTCAGGATCGGGGGTGCACCCGGAATTTGATCAACCCTTGAGTTGTAGGTCTCCACCTTCTTGTCATTGGCTTGTATCTTCTTCTCGCTCTATTTGATCCTCTTTGTAAGGTCCTTGAGCATCTTTATGATGGCAGGGTCGGCTACTGACCCATTGTTGCTTGATCTTTCTGGTACCTGTTTGGCTTGAGGAGTCATTTCCGGTGCCCCTGTGCATGGAGATTTTTGGTGGCTTTGCAGTTGAGTAATCGCCAACTACTGTGCCTGTGACATCTCGAAGATAACGTGAAGGCTAACCTTTTGTTCCTCCCGAGTCGGGGTTTCTTGAGCTTCTTGTTAGTTTTCTTGGCATATACTCCTGTTGGTGTGGGAGCTTATGTCGACGTGTTGAGCATTGCATGAGACCACGTCCATGGGAATTGATTCTGGTGCATCCTCAGGGTTTTGTGGTGGTACACTAATACCTGGAATTGATACACCATTCTCTCCATGTTCCTTAAGACCGTTGTTTTTCATGTGCGTTCACTGAGTTAGACATATTGAACAGAAATCAAAGATTCTTGGACAAGAAAAAGTGTGACAGATAACATGCGTTATGTAGTAAATCAGCAAGAAAACAATCACTATTATTTTTAGCCCCACGGTGGGCGCCAAATTGTTTACCTTGAAAATGGTAATTACAATTAGATTTTATTTTATGGTTATAAAAATATGTGATTTATTTTTATGCTAGTTGTTAGGCAGTAGATGCTAAGTGTGAGTGTAGAAAATAGGATAAGAGCTTGAAGATAATGTGGCAAGCAAACCGAGTGGCTGAGAATCTGGGCCTCGAGCTGGCTGATACGGGGCCTCGAGGTCGAGCTAGGCATTAGGCTCTAAATAATTGGTGGAGTACTAACAGCTCTAAGGGCCTTGATGAGGGTCTTTTATGATCAATAACGAGTAATACATGAAGTACAATCAATGAAATACAATAAATGTAAGCAATAAATAGAAGTAATAAGATCAGAGGAGAATATGTTTAAGTTGGAGAGCAGAGAATGTTCTTCTTCTTGTATTTAATGTTGTATGTTATGTCTTTACATAATGGTGAGGATCCTATTTATATATGAGGGGGAATCCCAACATAGTACAAATGCATTTATTATAAAGAAACATGGCTGGTACAACCATTTAATGTCACGGTACGGGCTCGTACTAGCCTAATAGACTTGGTCAGCCTTAATCAAGTGCCTTGAGAATCCCCCTCTTACCAATGAGTGCCTTTGATATGCATTGCCTCGAGGTCGAGCATCGAGAGTCTTCAAGGGCTGAACCTCGAGCTGAGTCTCGAGTCTTCTGAGACGGTCCCGCAAAGTGCCATAATAACCATAAAATCGGCCTCTCCAATTTTAACCATGTACAATATAGATGTTGTGGAACTAATTCAAGCTATTTGGAGCTTTGAAGTCTGAGTAAAAGCCCAAGGGATTAAGTCGGGATCGTGTTCGGGGGTCGAGGATCAATTCTGGATGTCAAAATTCAAGGAAGAAGCAACTGCCGAAGAAATGCAGCAGTGCGGGTCACTGTGCGACGCATTAGTGCAAATTTTTATTAAAAATTTCCAAAGTTCAGAGACTGAGGTTTTTGATGCCTTATAGAAAAAAGCATTAGTGCGACGCATGAAAAGTAATAAGTTTGCAAGTTTTCCTATTTCGGCTCGGAAAGGGAGATTTCGTCTTGGCCCAACCCTACTTGGTATAAATATATGTAAAAACATTATTTTGATGACTATTGGACTCACTTTAGACCTAGAGACACATGAGGTACATCCAGGAGCAAGGATATCTCAGATTTCTTGATCTTTTCTTAGTGTTTTCAATTATCCAACACTTATGAATTTGTTTGATACTATTATGAGTGGCTAAAACCCATAGCTCTGGATTGTGATTTAGCCATGAACATTGTTGTTTAACGTTGATTTAACCTTGATTATAATTCACCATTATATGGTTGTTTCTTCAATTCTGTGATTAATTGCATAATTTTCTGGCCAACAATTAGGTTCTATTAACTCTCTATGCTATGCTTTAGAAAGCCATGTTTAGAATAGAGAAGATTTGAAGAGAGCACGATCTTAACTCTAAAGGGAGTGGATTTCTGGTTTGGATAGGAATATACTTAGTCATCGTGCTTAATTAAATATCGTAATCTTAATGCATTCTTAATAGATTAATTTCATAGGAATATAGGTGTTAATCTATTTTGAATAGGCGAGTAGTACTTCGGAAGAAGGCTATGAGAACAATTGTTCGATTCATTAGCAACCATGAGTGAATTGTATAAAAAGGAGAGTTATTAGAACACAATAGGGTTGATGAATCGATCACAACCTTGGAATATTGTCTTTACATAATACACAACAACCGTTTTGCTGCTTGATAATTTAGTTACTACTTAGAATTATAGTTTAGTATAATTAAAATCTTGAACTCAAATTGGCTCGACTGAATAACAATCTTGGTGAATTTAGTGGGTAGTTGATACAAGTCTCTGTGGGTTCGACCATCTACTTATCATTTTATTACTTGTACGAACACGTATACTTGCGTGTGCATTGGGAGCAATAAGTTTTTTAGCATGACGCAGAGCCTCGCTTATTCATCAGCGAGTACAACTTTGGTCTTCTCATGATAAATCCTCCCCAATAGTACTTGACTCTGTGTCCATTCACTAAAAAATTTCTATCACTATTTAAAGCATGCAGCTCAATTGTACCATAAGGAGTGACTCTCACCACCTCAAATGGGCCTAACCATATCGATTTTAACTTCCCACGAAATAGCTTGAGCCTAGAATTGAACATTAATACATGTTGGCCTAGCTCGAAGTGACGTGGCTTGATACGCTTGTCGTGCCATCTTTTTGTTTTCCTTTGTAAAGCTTAGAATTTTCATATGAGTATAGCCTGAACTCATCTAACTCATTCAACTGCAAGAGTCTCTTTTCGCCCGCGGCTTCAAAGTCCATCAAAGTCCATAGTCAACTTTTTAATGGCCTAGTACGCTTTGTGTTCAAGTTCAACCGGCAAGTGACATGACTTCCCATAAATAAGTTTATACAGCGACACCCCAATTAGCATTTTGTATGCAGTTCTATATGCCCACAAGGTATCATCTAACTTTTCAGTCCAATCCTTCCTATTCACACTCACCGTTTTCTCTAAGATTTGCTTTATATCTCTGGTAGAAACCTCAACTTGTCCATTTGTTTGAGGATGATATGCTGTAGCAACTCTATGGCGGACTCCGTATTTAGCTAGAAGGTTATTCAACAACCGATTGCAAAAATGTGTCCCTTCATCACTAATCAAGGTACGTGGAGTCCCAAACCTCGAGAATATGTTCTTTTTTACAAATGTAGCTACCACCATGGCATCATTTGTTGGGCAATGTGATTGCCTCTACCCATTTTGACACATAGTGAACTGCTAGCAAGATGTATTTGTTTCCTCTAGACAAAAGGAATGGTCCCATAAAAACTATCCCTCACACATAAAAAATCTCAACCTCCAGGATGTTATTCAAAGGCTTCTCATGCCTCTTCGTGATTTTTCCAGTTCTTTGACACTGGTCACACTTCTTAACAAATGCATAGGCATCATTGAATAATGTTGGCCAATAAAACCCGAACTGTAATACCTCTGCAGCTATTTTATCGCCTCCATAATGTCTCTCATAAGGTGATACATGAAAATCATACGACACTAATTCCACCTCCTTTTCTGGAATGCATCTCCTCATCAACTGATCAGCACACTACTTGTACATGTATGGCTCATCCTAGCAGTAGAAGTTCACATCATGTAGAAACCTCTTTCTAGATTCAGATTCAATTTCAAGAGGAAGTACCCTACTCACAAGATAGTTCACATATTCCGCGTACCACTGGGGGAGGGTCTTGGGTGATAGAAAACGTTGCTCATCAGGAAATGCTTCTTTAATTTCTCCACCCTCCTCCACGTGGTCATGATTTTCTAGCCTTGATAGATGGTCAACTACTTGGTCCTCTTTGCCCTTTCGATCTCGTATTTCTACATCTAATTCCTGCAACAACAAAATCCAGTGCATAAATCTAGCCTTAGATTCCTTTTATGTAAATAGATAACTTATTGCTGCATGATCGGTATGGACTATGACTTTTGTTCCCACCAAGTATGCCCGAAATTTCTCAAAGGCCCACACCACTACTAACAACTCCTTTTTAATGGTGGTGTATTTCAGTTGTGTATCATCAAGAGTCTTACTCACATAGTAGATAGAATAAAACACCTTGTCTTACCTCTGGCCTAGCACCGCTCCAATAGAATGGTCACTTGCATCACACATAAGTTCAAATGGTAAGGACTAATCCAGTGTCGCAATAATGGGGGTAACCACCAAATTCTTTTTGAGCTCTTCAAATGCCTTCAAGAAGGCGTCATCAAAATTAAAAGTTACATCCTTTTCAAGCAACCTGCACAAAGGAGTAGCAATTTTGGAAAAATCCTTAATAAAGAGCCGATAAAATCCCACGTGTCCCAAGAAACTCCAGACACCCTTCACAGAAATAGGCGGAGGTAATTTTTCAACTGCCTCCACCTTCACCTTATCAACTTTAATGCCGATCCTAGACACTCTGTGACCCAACACGATGCCTTTCTGCACCATAAAATGGCACTTTTCCCAATTCAATACCAGATTTGTTTCATCACAACAGGCCAAAATCTTGCTCAAATTCTTCAAATAATCATCATAAGAAGACCTAAAGACTGAAAAATCATCCATAAAGACTTCTACAAATTTTTCCACCACATTGGTGAAAATAGCCATCATGCATCTCTGGAAAGTGTGTAACGACCCGGCCGGTCGTTTTTTGAATTTATACCCCGATTACCCATTAACTGCTTTCCCTAAGTTCATTTCTACTATTTTGGTTTGCCGGGACGTTCAATATTAGAATTCGGAGTGTTTTGGGACACTTAGTCCCTAAATGAGAGTTTAAGAGTTTAAAAATGGTCGTATTCGGAACAGTGTGAAGACAACCTCGGAATGGAAATCCGATGGTTTTAGCTCCCTTGGGTGATTTCGGGGTTGGGAGCGTGTTTGGAATGTTATTTGGAGGTCCGTATCTCTTTTAGGCTTAAAATGCCGAAGTTTGAATTTTTGAAGTTTCCGGTCCGATAGAGAGTTTTTGATCCGAGGGTCGAATTTGAATTCCGGAAGTATCTGTAGCTCCGTCATGTCATTTGGGATGTGTGTGCAAAATTTTAGGTCATTCGGACGGGGTTTGGTTAGGTTTTTGATCGAAAACGTATTTGGTTAGAATTTGAAGTTCTTAGGCTTGAATCCTTGATTTAATCGGGTTTTCGGAGTTGTTTGAGGTGTTTTGAGGATTGGTACAAGTTCGAATAATGTATTAGGTGGTATTGGTGTTTTTGGTGGGGTCCCGGGGGTCCCGGGATGATTTCGGATGCTCAACGGGTTAGTTTTGGAAGTTAGAAGGAAAAATTGCAGCAGGCTTTCTGTTGTTTTCGCTTCTGCGGTTTGGGAACCGCAGAAGCGGCGCCGCAAAAGCGGCCTTTGCGCCACAGAAGTGAGTTAGCCCCTTATCCTCTAAGACCGCAGAAGCGGTCAGTTATCCGCAAAAGCGAAGCCGCAAAAGCGGTTTCTTAATTGCAAAAGCGATTTTTGACTTCCCCTCAGAGACCGCAGAAGCGGGACCGCTGGAGCGGTCATGTGTCCGCAGAAGCGGAATTTTCCCCTTTAAATGAGAAACCGCAGAAGCGGTTATTTTTCCGCTTAAGCGGGACCGCAGAAGCGGTCCCTTGTCCGCAGAAGCGGAAATGCCTGGGCAGAAATAGGGAATATCGAGGGTTTAATTTCATAAGTTTGAAAATCAATTTTGAGCTCGGGCAAGGGCGATTTTAAGAGGATTTTGAAGAGGAGATTATTGGGTAACATTTCTATGATCCTTTTTTGTTATATCCCATCATTTAGTAGTTAAATCCACCTTTTAAATTCGAATTAAGGATCAAAAATTGGTTAATTTGGGGTAAAACTTCTTAGGCCTAACTATTGGGTTTTGAGGGGGCATTTGACCTTCGATTTCTGAGATTTTTATATGGTTAGACTCGTGATAGTACGATGTTTCTGAAAACGCAAAAATTATTCGATTCCGAGATGTTGGCTGGAGGGGCGGTTTGGTCATTTTACCTATTTTTGCGCCCTAGCCTTAATTTTATTAGTGGAATCAGTTATTTGCAATGTTATTTACGATATGTAATTGGTTTGAATAGATTTGGGCCACTCGGAGTCGGATACTCGTGGCAAGGGCATCGTTCCCTAGTTGATTTCGCACCGGTTCGAGGTAAGTGGCTTGACTAACCTTGTGTGGGGGACTTCGTCCCTTAGGATGTGATAATTGGTAATTGAATGCCTTGTAAGTAT
>MU759823.1:4334-45604 GCA_026770625.1 Nicotiana glauca | reverse complement strand
ATAATAATCCCTAAGGGATCCAAATAGTTGGCACGCAGCCCAAATATATTCATAACAATCCAAGTAGGATGTTTATCAGCCAATTTCTAGTCAATAACACAGTATAGACATCACTCGGACGGACTAAGCCATAGTCCCGTCCAAAAACGACCCCGCACTCACCGTAGAGTACATGTCTCGCCTCAATACAGCGTCACAATGTGAGATACCGGGGTTTCAAACCCTCAGGTCATCATTTACATCTATTATTCACCTCAAGCCGGCCACAAAACTAGTCCGCCATGCCTTTTCCTCTCGAATCCACCTCCTCGCGCGTTGAATCTAGTCAAAACCACAACGAATACATTACAATAGGCTATGGAACATAACCCAATTGAAAGAACTCGAAAAACACCCAAAAACACAAAGTTGGAAAAACCTGAGCCTCGGGCCCACGTCTAAAAAAATTCCAAAATTCACATTTCTGGAATCCTCGTCTCGCCACGAGTCCGTACATACCAAGAACTCCCAAATCGGACCAAAAATGGCCCCTCAAACCCCTAATTTAGAATTTCAATATCAAGCCCTAATTTCATATGGTTTGGCTATGTTTTCATGCATTTCTAGGATGATTCTTCAATAAAATCATGTATTTAACTCATAAAACTTACCTCCAATCGATCTTAGTTGAAACTCCCTTCAATCCCCGTCCAAAAGCTCTCCAAATTGGGTAAAAATGGTGGAAAAAGTGATGGGTTCGCGACTGGAATGTCCTTAAAATCATTCTATCCAGCTGAACATCCCTTCATCGCGAACGCGATTCCATCTCGCGTCCGCGATGGCCAAAAATTCACTGGGCCAATTTTCCTTCATCGCGAACGCGTGCCAAGGACGCGAACGCGAAGCACAAATCAGGACCCCCAGCATTTCCTCTTCGCGAACGCGTGGAGCCAGACGCGAATGCGAAGGCCAAAATTCCTGGCTCTCCAATTCCTTCTACTCGTTCACGACACACCCATACGAACGCGAAGAACAATCTTCTGCAACACCAATAGCTGAAAAACCAGCAGTCCTCAAAGTCCAAAAATTGCCCGATTAACCATACGAAATCACCCCGAGGCCCCTGGGACCTCAACCAAAAACACCAACCTACTCCAAAACATCATACGAACTTGTTCCAATCATCAAAACACGTCCATCAACACAAAAATCATCAAATCACGACGGATTCAAGCCTAAGTTAAACTAAAACTTTCAAAATTCTCATTCAATCAAAAACCCGATCAAACGACGTCCGAATGACCTAAATATTTGCAGACATATCCAAAATCACCTAACGAAGCTACTGCAACTCTCAGAATTCCATTACGACCCTCGAATCAAAATCTCACCTAACAACCGAAATTCACCAAAATTCAAACTTTGCCAATTCAAGCCTATTTCTACACCGGACCTCCCAATTCGATTCCTGTCACACTCTTAAGTCACAAATCATCCTCCGAAGCTAACCGAACCACCGAAATTGACATCCGAGCCCTCTAATCACATAGTCAACTTCCGGTTGACTTTTCTAAAACAAGCCTTCTTCTAAGAGACTATGTGCCTCATTTCCAACTAAAACCAATTCAATTCTATCCGATCAACTCAAATACTGATATTGAAACATAGAACAACATAATATGAGGAAAACGAGGCGGTAACTCACGTGACAACGGGCCGGGTCGTCACAAACACAAATGTTTTCTACAAAGAGAGAGCGGAGATGTCTAGACCTCCTCCTAGGTTAACTGGGGATCAAGTGTGGAAAAAAGTTAGAGGGTTTCCTAAGATAACTGAATCAGGTCCGCGCAAGTTCTATGGATATGGAACTTCTCATAATTGGACTAAAAGAAGTATTTTTTTGGGATCTTCCATATTGGAAGACCAATCTGATTTGTCACAATCTTGATCTGATGCACATAGAGAAGAATGTCTTCGATAATGTTTTTCATATTGTTATGGACAACAAAGATAAAACTAAGGATAATGAGAAGGCAAGAATGGACTTGAAAGAACATTGTCGTCGAAATGAATTACACTTGCAATATGATGGTAATGGGAGATGGATTAAACCCAAAGTAAAGTTTACCTTAAATCAGAACCAAAAGAAAGATGTATGTGAATGGGTTAAACAGTTAAAGATGCCATATGGTTATGCTTCAAATTTAGATAAACGTGTTGATATGCAACACTTAAAGCTCTTTGTGATGAAAAGTCATGATTGCCACAATTTTATGCAATGTCTTCTGCCAATTGCTTTTAATGCACTTCCAAAACCAATCTGGAAGCCTATAACTGAACTTAGTCGATTTTTTAAAAACGTGTGCTCAACAGTATTACATGAGGATTATTTAATACAAATGGAACAGGATATTCCTATAATCATGTCTAAGTTGGAGAGAACACTTCCACCAATATTTTTTGATTCAATGGAGCATTTATTAATTCATTTTCCATATGAAGCAAGGGTTGGTGGGCCAACTCAATATCGATGGATGTATCCATTTGAAAGGTGTGTAGTTTTCTACTGAGAATTTATTATTTATCACCTTCATTATATTATATATTTTATTTTCATAATTATTGTAGCATCCTAAACAAAGTTAAGAAGACTATAAAAAATAAATCCAGAGTCGAAGGATCAATTGTTCAAGCATACTTGCTTCAAGAAATCTCATACTTTTCTTCCCATTATTTTGAACCTCATGTCTTGTCCAGCAACAAACAGAGTTGGTCATAATGATGATATAACCTAAAAAGGTGCAACCCAACCGACTTTATCTGTGTTTAATTCTTCTGGTCAGACTTATGGCGATGATGGCATCCGGTGGTTAGATGATAAAGAAGTTGCGACAGCACATTTACATGTTTTTTCAAATTGTGATGAAGTTAAACCTTTCCTTAAGTAAGTTTTAAGCATTATATGAATTTAACTATTAAGAGTAACTTAATTATATTTTGATTATAACTAATGTATGGCTGCAGCTTGTATGAGCAAGTTCTCAGAGATACTTATGGTGATTTTAGTGATGATGTCATTGATAAACAAATTTGAAGCTGACTTTCCACGATGGTTCAAAGATTATGTATGTAATAACATAAACTAGTTATTACTGAAGAACATATCATTATAAAAGATATCATTTAATATATAAATCTAACTTATTATTATTATTATTATTATTATTATACAATAGGTCAATAAAAATCCACAAGAGACATTGAATCCGTATTTGCAAGTTTTAGCAGAGGGACCACTAAGAAAGGCAACATCATATCCTGTTTATATTACGAATGGATACAAATTTTGCACTTCTGCATAGGGTGAAGATAGAAAAATATTTAACAGTGGGGTATGTGTTAGTGGCATCGGACATGATGGCACTACAAATGAATATTATGGTGTTATTAAAGAGATTCTCAAATTGGAATGGACAAGGACCACTCAAAAGTTAGTTTTATTTTATTGTAATTGGTTTGATCCGTCTAAACATGGTATGAAAGTTGATAGTCAATTTGGCGTTGTCGAGGTTTGAAAAAGGGGAATATATGCTAAATTTGACCATTTCAGCTTTCCTGAAATTGTAACTCAAGTTTATTATGCAAATCATCCTAAAAGCAAAGGAGATAAGGTTGATTGGTGGGTTGTTATAAAGACAAAGCCAAGAGGAGTTATGGATGAAAGACATAATGTGGAAATTGCTTACCAAGAGGAGCAGTCACATGTTAATCCAAGCATAGAGGATGATCCGATTGATTGCTTACAAGATGATCAAGTTGTTGGTGAGGAGGTCGATATGAGTAGTATTAAACCATTCATCAACCAAGACGGATATGATTTAATTGGCGACGAAGATGAGGAGATAGCAAGTGATGAAGAGGAAGAGCTTTTTGATAGTGATGATTCACAAAATCACTTTCAAACCCAAGATGAGGATGAGTATGAAGATGAAAATGAAGAATGAAAATACTAATTTGTTATTTTATATTTGCTTATTTACAATATGTTTATTTTAAGATATTTTGAAGTTTTATAGAACTATTTAGAATTTTGAAATCTTCATTTGTCAATTTTTATTTGTCCTTAAATCATTCCAAACTTCAAGATGGTATTTACAGTAAATGATATCTTATTTTCTGTTATGGTCTTGAAGTTATCTAATGTTTGCATATTTGGTTCTCTTAAATAATTAATTATATTGGTCTGCTGTTATCTATCATGTTTTTCTTCTTAAGTTATGAACCTAGTTATTTGTCAGCTTACTAAAGACTGTATCAACATTATTTGTTTCTTCCCCCAGATGTCAGGTAATACATGATCGAAACAAGCTGGGCAAACTAGTGGTAAAGAAAAATAATTCCGTAAAAGAAAGACACACACAATAGAGCCTCAAGTAGCTCAAATGCCTCACGTAATCCCATCACAATCCCTCCTATCTCAAACTAATTTACTTCAAGTACATGATACTTTCTTGCCTCAACCTACTCCTGAAGTCAATCTGCCTCAATCTAGTATTGGAGCCAATCGACCCCAACCTCATAACACTGGGTCTCAGCCTCAATCTAATCAGTCGCAACCTACAAATACAGTCACTCAACCGCATATGTCTTCACCAGCCAATATGAATCCAGCTACCTCGTGTAGTACGGTAGGCGATGGCAATGATAATGAAATGGTGATGATCGAATGTGGATTGTACCTGAAGAAGATGGGTAAGTATATTATTTAGTACACAAGCTTTGGTTCTTTGATGCTCTAATATGGTATATAATTTGTTATTAATACTAACTTCTATTTTGTATGACTGCTTGTAGACTATATTGAAAGTGCAACTTAGTTCAAATTGTAATCTTTGCATGTTATTCTTTGACTATGATATTGATTCTTTCATTTAACAATAACAAACCAAGTGTAATTCCAAAAGTGGGGTCTGGAAGGGTAGTTTGTACGCAACCTTCCCCATACCTTGTGAAGGTAGAGAGGTTATTTCTGATAGACCCTCGAAAACTCGACATGCATATTTTATTTATATCTTATGAAATACATGTCAATCTAATCCCGATCCATAAATATAAAATCAATGTAATAATTTCAATAGTTAAAATTTTGCCCAGATGCATATTCCAAGTGCACATTTTTTTACTGCATTCAAAAACTAAGCAATTCTTCCATCCTAAAGTTATATTTGATCATCTTAGTGATGTCACAAAGAATCTGTTGCTTTTTAGAAAGAACTGTTCTCTTTTTCTAATTGTTTAACCTTTTTTTGTTCTAAACCTCATGAACTAATGAGAAATATTTTGTACTTGGACATTAAGAAACAAACTGTTGAGCACCTTTGGATACTTTAGTTTATGGATTTGACCCATGTGCTTCCTTGAGGTGTGAATAATCTTCAACCTTGGGAAGCATCCAAAAGCCATAGCTTGCTTAACACATGAAAATGAAGCAGATATCGTGGCCTGACTAGCAATTATAGCTGCTACAACTGCTATCCCAAAAACTGGCCAGAAAAAATCATTTGTTGTTGACAAAAACTACTACCGTCAAAGAAGTGCTTAAAAATTAAAATTGTTCAACATTTGAATCTCTTGAAAAAGGAAGCAGCAAAAATATATTTACAAGCTGCCTCTTGGCTATAATACCTGGGACAGAGTCATAAAATACTCTGCCATATGAATTTGGGTGTTTTATAAGATAAGCAGCTTGGCCAAAGTAGGTCAAAAAAAGGCAGGGGAACACCACGCTCGTTGAAGGCAATCTGCAGCAGTGAACTTACATCAGAATGGAAACAAATGCTGCTGCAAAAATCATATTTAAGGTTGCTAGATGACACTTTCAGCCAAGGCAAAATAAAGAAAGGAACCTGTATAGATGTGCGTGACTTTCTTTAGAACTGTTGTCAGTTCCATTCCAATTAAATTGTCAGAAGGATTTCTAGTTCAACAATAGATGTGTCACGACCCTAGTTCACCAATCGTGAACCTGTCATGACGGCACCCAGTCTTTGCGACTAGGTAAGCTAAACACATTGCGGAAATTTAACAACTTTTACGAAAGCAATAAACAAATACCGAATAACGTAGGAAAATGTATAGAGTGCTGCCTGGCACATACACTTCAACTTAAATACTATAACAACCTCCCAGACCCGGAAACTCACGGGCAACACAGGCTAAAAGAATATAAGTTATGGTTCTAACATCCAGAAATGTCTATACAACCGATCACATAAAATAAATATACTAACTATAAGGGAGAGTAGAAGGAGACTCTTTGGATCTGCGGACGCGGCAGATGCATACCTCAAGTCTCCAAGTGTAGCTCTGAAATCACCGATAATGTGCTCGATCAGAAATACCTGGATCTGCACAACAAAAGTGTGCAGAAGAGTAGCATGAGTATACCACAGCGGTACTCAGTAAGTGCCAAGCCTAACCTCGGTTGAGTAGTGACGAGGAAGGTCAGGGCCCTACTGAGAATAAAATATAATAACAATAATGAGCAGTGTAAATCAGGAATTTATCTGAAATAACAATAAAACAGGATAGAAGCTACAAATCAATGACAATTAAGCTAAGTAAGGAAAATAACACAACAAGTATTCCTCAACTATCCATTGGGTCTCCCGGGAATTGAACCCGTAGTTCATCTCATTTAAATATTTAGGATCTCCCGTGAATTTGAACCCGTAGTCCATCATATCAGTAGCAAGGATCTTCCGGGAATCGAACCCATAGTCCGTAATATCAATAGCAAGGATCTCCCGGGAATTGAACCCGTAGTCCACCATATCAGTAGCAAGGATCTCCCGGGAATCGAACCCGTAGTTCATAATATCAATAGCAAGGATCTCCCAGGAATTGAACCCGTAGTCCATCATATCAGTAGCAAGGATTTCCCGGGAATCGAACCCGTAGTCCATAATATCAATAGCAAGGATCTCCCGGGAATTGAACCCGTAGTCCATAATAAAAACACAACCAAATAGAGGAAATATTCAGAGAATGAATTACACAAATACAATTAACAGCTAAGTTCTGGCCCAACATGCTTCACGTAATTTCAATTAAAGCAATTAAGCAATTAGACAGTTAATTCTATCTAGTCATACTCCTCTAACTAACACAGGGTTAATCTTGCATTTAAATTAGTCAAATAACGGAGAAAACACAGTTTGAGCAATTCAAGTAAGGTGTATTTTCAACAATTTGCACAAGTACACGCTCGTCACCTCGCGTACAAGGCATTTAAATCAACACATAAGATGTCCTAAGGGAAGAGGTCCCCCACACAAGATTAGACAAGCCACTTACCTCGAACCGGTACGAAATCGCTAAGAAACAATGCCCTTGCCATGAGTATCCGACTCCGAGTGGCCAAAATCTATTCAAACCAATTACATTATGCAAATAACATCGCAAGTAACTAATTACACTGTCAAAATTAAAGCTAAGGTGCAAAAATAGGTAAAATAACCAAAATGCCCCTCCAGCCAACGTCTCAGAATCGAAATATTTTTACATTTTCAGAACTCCCGTACTCTCACGAGTCTAACCATATAAAAATCTCCCAAATCGGAGGTCAAATGCCCCTTCAAATTGTCACTATTAGGTCTAAGGATTTCATCCCAAGTTTCATTCAAAATCCAAAATTAAAGGTTAAATTCGAGGTTAGATTAGTGGGTATAAATCATAAGAGAGTAAGGAATCGTTATCCAATAGTTGCCTCTGAAAATCCCTTGAAAAATCTCCCAAAACCGAGCTCTCTAGCTTGAGTTTTTGTAAAAATGGAAGAAGGGTTCGTTTTGAAATATTATATTCTGTCCAGGGATTTTCTTCATTGCGATCGCATAAGAAGGAATGCGATCGCGTAGAGTAAAAATTTGAAGGACTGGAAAATGGTCTATACGAACACAGGGAGGTGTTTGCGGCCGCCTAAGGTAAGGAGATAAACCTATGCGATCGCACTAGAGACTATGCGATCGCGGAGAAGGGAAAACAGAAGCTATGCGATCGCAGAAGGGAAGTATGCGATCGCATTGAAGGAAAAAGGGCCACCTCAGAAATGACAAATACGCGATCGCATGGATGAGTATGCGATCGCAGAGGGTAAAAACTTGCAACATCAACAGCAGAAAAATCTGCAATGTTTTTCAACACAAAATGCCCCGTTGGGCATCCGAAACACATCCGAGGCACCCGGGACCTCAACCAAACCTACGGACATATCCCATAACATCATTCAAACTTGCTCAAATCCTTAAACCACCTAAAACAACGCCAGAAACAAGAATTAATCAAAGACTCAAGCCTATGAACTTCAAATTCTAACCAAACACACTTTCGATCAAAAACCTATTCAAAACTTGTCCGAATGACCTGAAATTTTGCACACACATCCCAAATGACATGACGGATCTACATAAACTTCCAAAATTCAAATCCGACCCTCGGATCAAAAATTCACTATCGGACCGGAAACTTCAAAAATTCAAACTTCGGCATTTTAAGCCTAAAAGAGCTACGGACCTCCAAATAACATTCCGAATACGCTCCCAACCCCAAAATCACCTAACAGAGCTAGCGGAACCATCAAATTTCCATTCTGAGGTCATCTTTACACTGCTCCAAATACGGACCATTTTCCAACTCTTAAGCTCTCATTTAGGGACTAAGTGTCCCAAAACACTCCAAATCCTAATTTCGAACATTCCGGCAAACCAAAATAGCAGAAATGAACTTAGGAAAAGCAGCTAATGGGGAATCGGGACGTAAATTCCAAAAACAACCGGCCGGGTCGTTACAAGATGGCTATAGACTAGAACACCCCATTGCTAATATAGTCATGAAATGCCTAATATTGATGTTTTGTTAGGAAAGATAAAAGAGGTGCTTGTTTGAGAGAAATCAAAAGTCGTCTTTTCTTTTTTATTCAACTCCTTTCCCTCTTGACTTGTATGCTTGATTATATTTAGAAGGATAGGGGATTGAACCTTTTCTTGAGTGAAAATGATCGACAGTTTCTCTATTTTTTGGCGAATATGCCTAGTGATAACTAACCCCACAATGAGCACAACTTCTTCTGGATTCCACCTTTCTCTGAAGCACCTTTGTGTCAGCAATGGAACAGAAAGTGTGAGTTTTAGCACAATAGTACAATTCTAGTCCTTTTTAAAGTGGTAGTAAACTCGTCAAGTGCACGAGCCTTGTAATAGTATAAATTTAACGATTTACATAATTTTGACAGACTTGATGTGATTAATTGATGAGAATTGATTGAATGGAATGATGAGTGAAACTACCTTGTTAATTATAAATGATTGATAACTACTGTATTTTTATGTAGGTTTCATCCTCATAAGCCAGTTATTGAAGGCATTGCTAGTTGCATTCAAAGTAAATTTGAGCTGGCTAAACCTTCTTGGAAGAAATTCCCAACACCTACTCGGGATATGTGGTTTGAAGAATTCAAGGTAAGGATGTTTATAATATGATTCATGTTCAAAAGTTAGTGTGTAAGTTTATAAGACTGATTCAGATTTTATTTTAATATGTGTTGTGTTATAAAATGCTACAGAAGAAATTTAGATGGCTCCCTCACTATAATGATGTTATACAACGCAATTTTGAGAAAAGGGCATCTTCAAGAATGACCCAACTTTTCCAACATGTTAGAAAGGACTTGTCTGTGAAGCCAAATTGGATGGGTGATACCGTATTCAAGGAGATGAAGGAGCATTGGGAGTATCCTCAATTTAAGTTAAATTCGGAACAAAACAAAAGGAATCGTGATACAAATGCAGGTGCCTCGATTCATACAGGTGGTTGTATACCTCATCGCGTAATTTGGAAGAGAATGGTAATATGTAGTTTCTTTTTAATTTTTTCGTTCTATTAAATGGATCATATAAATGTTGATAGCATATACATCTTTCTTTAATTACAGAAGGAAGCTACGGGAAAAGATCCTTCATTTTCAGAATTTTATTTTCGCACTCATCGAAAGGAGAAAGATAAATGTTGGGTAAATGAGAAAGTTGAAGTTGCTTATGTAAGTCTTCATATATGTATATATATATTGAAATTATGTAACTGTCGTTACTCTATTAAGTTGATAAATAAATTGGTTGTTTCAAGAAGAGCAGAGAAATTAATAGTCCAACAAACTTATGCACAAGCTTGCTCTATGTAATTATGTCTTAAGAGTTCTTGATGAGGAAGCATGACTCTATATCCGCCCATAAAAAAATCAAAATTGCTACCAATATCCCATGGATTTGATTCTTCATCTTCTCCAGCAAAAGCTTACATGAATCATCTGAATCCTCATCTACTAGGACATGCAGAGCAATTGCCTCGGCGATTGCGGCACCCTCTTCATCAAGCTTTTGCTATTCTTCTTTCTTTCTCTGTTTCTTCTTTTCCAATTCAGAGCGGATGGCAGCTGAAGTAGCCAAGGCTTTCTCTAAGTGCCTCTTTTTTTTCTCAGCCTGTTTAATCCGATCCAACTCATCCTTTACTTGCTTCTTATTCCCTTTTCTAACAGCAGGTGCAGCTTTGGCACATTCCATCTCTACAACTATTTATTTTTGTTTCCTTCTATACTTTGTTATTAATAATATAGAAAAGAACTAATGATTCCAAATATGAAAACTGTAATGAAACCAAATTACTGAAACTGCAGCTACACCCACTCAGGTATATAGGAATACCTCATTTTGCGCACAATACAATCCCAAACAGAAGCACTAATATTTGTTTGAATGCAAAATCACTAATATTTGTTTCAATGATTTTGTGCAGATTAATTTTGAAAAAGGGAAAGAAGAATTATTAGCTTCCCAAAGTGCATCTATTGATGGAGACACTAATTCAACTAGCGAGCTTTCTCAATTAATTGAAATGGATATTTGGGTGCTATCAGTTGGTGGAAAGAAAAAAGGAAGAGTTGCAGATCTTGGCTCATTGGGTCGATATGTAAAAGCGACTAATAAGCAAACAACATCTGATGTGTCTGAAGAAGTTGATGATCGGATTAGAATGCAAATTCATGCGTTAAATGCTGAGTTATATAATCAGTTGGAAGAAGCACAACGCCAAAATGAAGAGATGAGGCGCCAAAATAAAAAGATGAGACGCCAAAGCAAAAAAATGAGGAAGGAGTTAGGTGACACAAATGAGAAATTAGCAGCACCGATAAAGCATGTGGGTTACCCGGCATCATCTTCGAATGCACAACCATCATCTTCGGAAGACAATCAAGATTCACAGAGTGATAATGATGATAACAACAACTCAATAGATGAGTAAGATTATGATTGAGATACTAAGTATGATTAGGATTGAGATACTCGGTAGTACTATTTAAGATTTACAGTTTAGACTTTTAATTTTTGTTCATTTAGGAATTATGCATTATTAATTATTAATTTATGGATCATATTTTGGCTATATATTACTTCATATTTGTGCAGAGTTGTTTGTTTGAAAAAAAAAATGACTATCATATGTTCATTGATTTGTGTGAAATATACTTTGAGACTAAATACTAATAAATTTGCTTTTGAAAAATGTACTAGTTATTTATGGATTTTCATTGGGAAGTACCCTAAAGCAAATTAATCTTTTGTTGGAAATTTACCTGTAAATATACAGTACATGAGAATTTTGTTAGGAATTCTCCTGCGAAATTATCACATCAAATTCCAAGGAAATTCCCTTTTTTCACGAAATTTTTATTGAATATTTTCTGCAAATTTATTTTCAGGTTTTGCTACAGAATTACATGCGAATATTTGCCATGAAAATCCCTAGGAAAACTCCTTTCTTTCACAAATTTTTACCAAAATTTACTATGATTTTTCGGTATTTCTTGCAGAAAAATCCGCAAGTAACTTACATAGGGATTTAACATTCCCAGGTAATGCACCTGCGACTAATTTTTCCCCAAGTAATTTACCTGGGGAATTTAAAATTCGCAGGTAATAATTACCCACGACCTTTATTCCTGCGGATTCCCGTTTGCATGAAAATCCCTTGGTAAATATTTTACCTACGAATTTTACATTATAATCCCTAAAAATCCCCATGTGAATGGCACTTTTATTGTAGTGTTAAGGGTCGAAAATGGCCATTTTTCTTCAATCTGATTTCGGGGGGCATGTAGGCGCAGAAACGCTGGGAAACTATAAGGTCTCGTAGGAAAAAGAAAAAACGTAGGTAGGCCGCCACGCGGAGTGAAGGTAACTAGCCAATTCCCCAAGGTCTAGTAAACTAAGGTGGTAGTGTAGACATGGATTGAGATTTTGGAGCTCGGTTCTTGATCGATTTTGAGGATTTCTTCAGGAGTTCGACTTGGGTAAGTGTCATATATCCGAAAGTGATTATATTTCATAAATTCATGGTTATATTCATCGTTTATTTCTGATTTAAATGGAGGAAATTGAGATATTTGTAAAACTTTTTGAAAATAAAAGTTTAGGATTTGAAGGCCATTTGACGTCAGAATTGATAATTTTTGTATCGTTGGACTGGTCTCGAAATGATTGTTTGGATTTTGTGAGTTTCTAGATATGAGACGTGGGCCCCAATATTGATTTTTGAGATAAATTTCGAATTTTAGTTCGGAAAATTTGCAATTTCATATGAAAATGATTCCGATAATTCATGTTGAGCATATTGAATTGTTTGTGACTAGATTCGAGGCATTCAGACACCAATTTGTGAGACAAAGGTTTATTGGAATCTTTAGATGTGTTATGATTGTGTAGGGTTCGTACTAGGTTTTGTAGGTGTGTTGAATGGGATTGGGTTGAGTGTTCTGAGAGGTCCTCCATGTGGGTTTGTGTGTCGTGTCTCTTTGCATGGGTTAGGATAGGTGTTGGAAATTGTGGTTGTTTCAATTGGGCTGTAGGAATAATTGGTTCTAATAGGCTATGGTTTGTAATTAGAGGGCTTACTTTAGTAGGGTTTAAAGAAGTATCTTTATGTAAATTAGGGGTAGTAGTGCTGGTATAAGAAGAATATTCATTATCTAATAAAAAAGTAAATTTATTATTATTATTAAAAATAGTAGCTTTATTGGTAATATGATTTTTTGTTGGATTAGTATTGTTAATAGACATATTAGTGAACAACAGCTTGTTAGCGGTTTTTAACACATCTGATCGATTCACGTGCTTACATGATGATTGAGAATGTGGAGAAGGGGAAATTGGCATGGATTGGAGGGAGTTTGGTTGGGCGGCAGTTGGTGTCATCATGGATTTCCTTGGAAATTGGACAATTTTCCATTCTTCACTAGATGGAGTGGGTAATTTGGTAGGATGGATTTCTATAGGGTGTTGAGTTTGGGACTGGTTCAATGTAGGGGGAGGGCTTTGTTAGAGTTTGTAAGAACATGCCCATTGGTTATGGCCAATGTGACCACAGTTAATGCAGAACATGTTTAATCCTCCGTAAAGGATAGTGTGCATGTGGCTGTCTATTAAGAGATGAGTTTTTAACGGTTGATCCAAAGGTGCCTCAACATAGAGTCGTGTATATCTTTCTCGTATTGTTATAGAGGTACATGTATCAACTGTAAGTAATTTTTGTTAGATAGTTAGTGTTTGATGGGAGTATTTGAGAAGAGGTTGTTTTATTCCTCATTGGAAAAAGAAAGAAAGGAAGAGGTGTTTAAAAACACTTCTTAGTCTTATATAGTTTGAATATTTTGAGTATGTTTTGGAGGAAAATTGGAATTTGTCTATATTATTAATAGTCAAGATTGGGCACTTGGGGCAATTGGGCTTTGGGCCAATTAAGTAGTCCGAATTAATATTTTAACCACCCATTATTTGATTAATTAAAAACGTTTTAGCCTTTTAATTTCAGAAAAATGTTTTAATATATTTTTTTTTTTAAATTCAAAAGAAGGTGGCTATTGGTTTTAAAAGGTGTCTGTTATGAAGATATGAGTATGTTAATTCCAACAGACTTCTAGAGGTATTATAAATACATATTTCATCTCCAAAATAAAATCATCTGAAAAAAACTTCATCTCTTTCTCTTCAACTTATTTTCTACAACTCACAACTATTTTGTTCTTGTGAAAATTTGAGTTAATTGTTGAAACTCGAATTTTATAGGCTTTGTAGAATCCTGGAGGAATTCTGCCATAATCCCTGCAGCAACAAAATTGGAAGGTTTAAATTTCTTAAGGACAGTGACTACACTATCAAGGCCTAATTATTACGTCCCATATTCTATTATAATTTTCTAACAATCTTAAGGAATTTAAGCAACACTGCAATGGAGGCTTCTGGTAGTGATTCTGGTTTCAACAAGATGTTTGAAGTGTTGAAACTAGATCGATTTGATGGCTCAAATTTCACCCGCTGGAAAGGCAAATTTATGTTCTTTCTCACGGAGTTGGGAATAGCATAGCTATTGAGTTCTGATCTTACTGCAATGCCAGAACCTACGGCTAAAGACTCTGACGAAATTAAGGTGGCACACAAAAAACGTGAAGATGATGAGGTGCGATGTAGAGGTTTCGTTTTAAACTCACTTTCTGATCGTTTATATGATTTGTTCCGTCCTCACAAATCACCACAAGAAATCTGGAAAGCTTTGGAACAGAAATATACTGCTGTGAAGCAAGGAACGGACAGATTCCTTGGAATGAAATTTTTTAAATTTCAAATGATAGATGGGAAATCTGTCATGGAACAAGTTGATGAGTTGCTTGTTTTGATATCTAGACTCAAATATTTTAAAGTCGATGTTTCTGAATATCTTCAAGTGGCTGCTATACTTGCAAAATTACCAGCCACTTGGAATGACTATAGGAAGAAATTATTACATTCTTCCGAAGACTTTAATTTGGACTAGTTGACAAAGCATATTCGGATTGAAGAAGAGTCACGAAAACGTGAAAATAAATATGCTGCGGAAACTAGTTCAAAAGTGAATTATGTTGAGTCTAGTAAGGCAAACAACTCAGGAAAATTTGGAAACAAGGCTGGAAAGAAGAGAAAGTTTGAAGCTGCTCCAAAGGAAAATTCTTCAAATATTAAGAAAGGTCCATGTTACACTTGCGGAAAAATGGGTCATCTTAAGAGAGATTGCAGGTTTCATAAGAGACAGAAAAATGAAGAAAATGATGGACAGAAGATGGTAAATAATGTTGAACAACAATAAGTTTCTTCTTTGGATATTGTTGCTATGATTTCTGCCTCTACCAACTTGAATCTGAGTATGATAACTGAATGCAACATGGCAGCAACTATGAAATCTGCATATTGGTGGTATGATTCCGGTGCTATAGTTCATGTATGCAATGACAAGAGTTTCTTCAAACATTATGAAGTTGCAACAAGTGATGAAAATGTTTTAATGGGAAATCATGACACCACCAATGTCTTTGGAAAAGGAACAGTTGAACTACAATTCACTTCGGGAAAGAAGTTGATTTTAATTAATGTTCATCATGTACCTGATGTTAGGAAGAATTTAATTCCTGCAAGTTTATTAAGTAAGAAAGACCTCAAAACTATTATAGAGGTAGAAAAGATTATTTTCTCTAAGAATGGTGTATTTGTATGACAAGGCTACTCTTGTGAGGGCATGTTCAAATTAAGTATTAATAAAGTTGAAGTTTTTGCTTATATGATTGAGTCATCTATTAATTTATGGCATGCTAGACGTTCACATGTTAATTTTCGATATGTTAAGTTTATGTCTAAAAATAAATTAATTCCTGCTATTGAGAATAATGATATAAAATATGAGATTTGCATACAAGCTAAGATGACTAAGAAATCTTTTCCAAAGAATGAAAGAACAAGTAATCTATTTGAACTTGTGCATTCCGATATATGTTAATTGAATGGTCATTTAACTAGAGGTGGAAATAGATACTTTATTACTTTTATAGATGATCATTCTAGATATACACATGTTTACTTAATGAAAATCAAAGATTAAGCATTTGATATGTTTAAGAGTTAAAAATTATTAGTTGAAAATCAATTGAAAAAGAAGATTAAAATCCTACGTAGTGATCGAGGAGGCGAATATATTTCCAATGAATTTTCTATATTTTGTGAAGAAAATGATTTGATTCACCAAGTTAGTGCACCGTATACCCCACAATAAAATTGTCTTGCTGAAAGAAAAAATAGAACGTTGATATATATGGTTAATGCCATGCAAAGTTACCAACAAATTTGTGGGGAGAAGCTTTGTTAACGGCTTGTTTTGTGCATAATAGAGTACCTTCAAAGAAATTTAAGGTTTCACCATATGAATTATGGAAAGTAAGAAAACCTAACTTAAATTTCTTAAGGGTATGGGGCTGTTTAGCCTATTATAGAATTCTAGATCCTAAAAGGACTAAGTTAGGAACTAGAGGAATTAAATGCATATTTGTAGGATATGCTGAGAACTTAAAGGCATACAAATTATTGGACATTGAGTCTAAGTATATTGTGGAATCTAAAGATGTTGAATTCTTGGAAATAAAGTTTATTGGTAATTCTAATAATTCACATGAGGACACATAAATTATTAAACAAGATGGTAATGCAACAAGCATTGGTGATAATGCAGTAACTCAAGAAAATTGTGCAGAACCTAGTTCTTCTTCTAACAATAAAAGAAAGGGAATTGAATCTCCTGTAGAACCAAGAAAAAGTCAAAGAGTTAGAAAAGAAAAAAATATAGGTTCTGATTTTATTTCTTATCAAGCACTAGTCTTTTTGGTAGAAGGAAGTAGAGATGAAGTATTAAATAAAATACCCATTATTTTAAATTTAGAAGAGGATCTTAAAACCTATAGTGAGGCTATGGCTTGGTGGGTTTCTTCTTTCTGGAAAGAAGCTATAAATGATAAAATTGATTCTATTTTATCAAATGGTACATGGGTATTGGCAGATTTACCTTCTAATACTGAACCTATTGGGTGTAAATGGGTTTTTAGAAGAAAATACAATACTGATAGTTCTCTACAAATATTTAAAGCTAGACTAATAGCCAAGGGATTTAGACAAAAGGCAGGAGTAAATTATTTTGACACATATGCTCCTGTGGCCAGGATTACCTCAATTAGAGTATTATTTTCTTTGGCATCAATATATAATCTAAATGTCCATCAAATGGATGTTACGACGGTATTCTTAAATGGTGATCTTGATGAAGAAGTTTATATGGAGCAACCCGAAGGGTTTGTGCTTCCTGGAAATGAGAAGAAAGTTTGTAAATTAGTTAAGTCCTTATATGGATTAAAACAAGTTCCAAAACAATGGCATGAAAAATTTGATAATGTTATATTATCAAATAGTTTTAAACATAACGGAGTAGATAAATGCATTTATTCCAAATTCACAAAGGGCTATAGAGTGATAGTATGTCTTTATGTTGATGACATGCTAATCATAGGAACTAACATGCAAGGCATAAATGAAACTAAGAAGTATTTAAATTCTCAATTTAAAATGAAAGATTTGGGAGAAGTTGATACTATCTTAGGTGTTAAAGTTAAAAGACATAGTGGGAGTTTTGCCCTTATGTCAGTCTCACAATATTGATAAGGTTCTTTCCAAATTTAATCATTTGGGTATTAAAGAATATAATACTCCGTTTGATGATTCTAGTAAAATGGTTGAGAACCCCGAAAAATCCGTTAGTCAATTAGAATATGCTAGTGCAACTGGTAGTTTAATGTATGCTATACACTGTACTAGGCCAGATATTTCTTTTGCGGTTTGTAAATTTTCAAGATATACTCACAATCCAAGTGGTGATCACTGGAAATGTATAGTAAGGGTACTTGGTTATCTGAAAAGGACAAAAATTTTTGCCTTGTATTATAACAGATTTCCCTCAGTGTTAGAAGGATATTGCAATGCTAGTTGGATAACTAGTGTTGGTGATAACAAGTCAATGTCTTGTTGGATATTCACTTTAGGTGGAGGAGCAATTTCATGGGCTTCTAAGAAACAGACGTGTATTACTCATTCCACAACGGAATATGAGTTTATTGCTTTATCAGCTGCAGGAAGAGAGGCAGAATGGCTGAGAAATCTATTGTTAGATATAAAGTTGTTGCCACAACCAATGCTAGTTGTTCTCTTACACTGTGATAGTGAAGCAACTATGTCTAAGGCATTTAGCAAAATATACAATGGAAAATCTAGACATATTACTTTAAGACATAAGTACATAAGACAATTAATTTTGAATGGAATTATTACTGTTGTGTATATCAAGTCTAAAGACAACCTTGCTGACTCATTCATTAAAGGACTCGCGAGGGATATGATAATAAGCACTTAGGTCTAAGGTAATTTAAATTTGTCACTAGTAACGGGAACCTTACCTTTCTTATTGTTTAACAATATTAAAGGTATAAAAAGGTAATAACAAGTTATAGTTGTGACGGATAGCAGGTACTAAAAATTAGTACCTAGAAAAGGAGGATGAGTATAAAAATACTCTTAATGAAGAAGCAGAGTTCGGTTTATGAACTAAAAAATTCCTTGTCAAGGACTTGGTTAAATCTTCACCCATGTAAACACAAGAAGTATTGCCGCGTCAATCAAAGTTTGGAACACAAAACTTGATAAGTGTTTATGAATTCAGGAAGTAGCACAAGGCCATAATCGGGTGTTAAAACTCAAGGTGAACAAGTTGTCGAGTTGGTACGATTTATGTGTATAAAGCTTTTTTGTCTTGTCGTATAGGAATTGTGGTTTAATAGAACTTAATCTAACCATTAATTTCTACAAGGTCTTGAATAGTTTATACCAGTAGTAGGTTTAAATGAAAGATACCTACTATATGCATGAATCTCATAAATAACATCAATCACTAACTAAGTGGGGGATTGTTAGATAATTAGTATTTGATGGAAATATTTGAGAAGAAGTTGTTTTGTCCCTCATTGGAAAAAGAATGAAAGGAAGAGGTGTTTAAAAGCACTTCTTTTGTCGTATATATTTTGAATATTTTGAGGGTGTTTTGGAGGGAAATTAAAATTTGACTATATTATTAATAGTCAAGATTGGGCACTTGGGGAAATTGGGCTTCGGGCCAATTAAGTAGCCCGAATTAATATTTTAGCCATCATTATTTGATTAATTAAAAATGTTTTAGCCTTTTAATTTCAGAAAAATATTTTAATATTTTTTTTAAATTCAAAAGAAGGTGGATATTGGTTTTAAAAGGTGCATGTTATGAAGAGATGAGTCTGTTAATTCCAACAGACTCCTAAAGGTATTATAAATACCTATTTCATCTCCAAAACGAAATCATCTGGAAAAAACCTTCTTTTCTTTCTCTTCTACTTATTTTCTACAACTCACAACTATTTTGTTCTTATGGAAATTCGAGTTAATTGCTGAAACTCGGATTTCAGAGGCTTTGTAGAATCCTGGAGGAATTCTACCATAATCCCTACAGCAAAGAAATTGGGAGGCTTAAATTCCTTAAGGATGGTGACTACACTATCAAGGCCTAATTATTACGTCCCATATTCTATTATAATTTTCTAACAATTTTCCCATTTTATATCCCAGTTTCTTCAGTATCTCAATGTGACGACCCAAAGGGTCATCACCTATTTCCTCATCCACTCCGCTTCCGAGGTCTTGAAAATCTTATTTGTACTTATCTCGATTTGCGTGCACAGTCCGGGCGTGTAGCCGGAAGGCTTAAATATGAATTCTTTGTGAAAAATGATGAATTTTTGTATTAATACTGTGAGCACGTGATTTTTTCCTTAAGTGGATTATTCCCAAAAAATTCAAACAAAATAAATTCTGTGTTATTCTACAATTTTTGTGAATTTTTGTGTTATTTTCTGGTAATTGTTGCATTTTATCTGTGCATTTTAATTCATATGAAAAATACAAAAATACATTTGCATTTAGGATCTAATTTCATATTTTAGGATTAACTAGGGGTTAATTTGTTTTAGAATAAAATATGAAGAAAATAATAAAAATAGTTCACTTTTGTATTTTTAATTGTTTAATTGTGAATTCGTCACGAAATAGATTTCAAACAATTTTAGGAGTTACTTAGTTTAACTTTGAAATATATTAGAACTTTATTTCAATTTTTTTGCATTTTTATAAAATCAAAAAAAAAATACAAAAATGCAAAAAAAAAAACAACAAATAAAAGAAACAAATGAAAAGAAAACAAATAGAAAAAAGGGCTGATTAATAAAAGACCCAAATTGGGCCATTTCAATTAAATTCACCAGCCCCAAAGACCCCTGACCCATACTCCAGTCCGGCCCAAAAATCCCCAAGGCATGCCTGCCCTTTTCCTTAACCAAACGACGCCGTTTGGGGTCCTCAAATCTGGGCCGTCAATTTCTCATCATCCAACGGCTGTGGTGCCTTCTCCATGATTAAATATAAGTGTAATAACACTTCACCAAAAATTAATGACCAAACCCTTTCATCCTTGTACTCACCAGCTCCCCCTGTAACACCATCGCCCCCACCGTCAGTCCGCCGTCCTTCCGCCGGCCGAAAATCGCTGCCGCCGGCGGCGAAGCTCCAAAAGACCTCAAAATTTCACCACACACTCACCTTCCCCTCCTCTTTCCAACTGCCATAAATATTTCCCTCGAATCATAACCCAACTTCTCAAATATTAGATCGAAATCTCCGGCCAGAACCCAAATTCATCCAAACCTTGCCAAAATCACACCACATACTCCCCTCACTCCTCTGTCCCCAAATCCTTGATTAGTTTCCATGGAATATCACTGGTTATGTTCGAATTTCAAATCTAGGGTTGGGGGTCAGCTTGTTTTAGGAGTTTTCAGGTCGATTGATTTCTATTTAACGTTATCTGCCTATTTTTGACGAAATAGAAAAATAACGTTAATTGAAAATCAATTTCGATGAGGTAGTCATGTGAAGTCTGAAATTAGTACGTTATGTTCTTCGCCTTCCTTCTTTGTTTAATTTTGTTTCTTCATAATTTTTATTTCTAGTTCAATTTTTGTCTAAGATGATTCCGTTTACATAGTTTCCAATGATAATTGATTACGTGATTTTTTGTTTAGGATTAGTAATCATAGTCATTCTCTTCTTTTCTTTCTTTGATTGTTTCGTCTCATTGGTCTCAGTTCATGATTATCAGTAATTGATTATTTTGTTGTTTGGATATTGCTAAATTAGGCTAGTTTAATTGTAGTTAAGTTTTTGTTTAACTAATGTTAAGGGGTGGGTTCAATTAACTGAAGTAGGTAACCCTAGGCTGAATTCAAGGGTAGTTTGGTACTTTAAAATGCATAAGAATGTTTTAGTTACAACTAGGATCTTCTAGGACCTTCCAAAGTAGGGCCTTAGTGCAAGGGTCAACAATTTTAGTATATTAACTTGAGGCGCAAGTCAGAAAACAAAGGACTAAATGAGTAAATAAAGAGGGACTAATAGGCAATTGAGAATCTGAAATATTCAAAACCCTCTGCCTATAAAAAGGCAGTGTGGATTGCCTTGCTTCTTAAGTTTTTGAGACCCCAAAAATTCCCCCCAAAAATAGTCTCTCAAGTTTCCAGATCTGAATCCTGAAATTCAAAACTCAACAAACCGAAAAAAAAAATCAATTAGATGCTTAGGCTAATTTCAACTTTCAGTTAGTAATTCCCATTCTTCTAACTCAATACTTGGTTGCTGAAACTTCAGATGTTTGCTGGTTGGTTTACAAGTGATTCTGGGATTATTCAGGCTGGTTTCGAGTTGATTTGATAGTTATACTTGGTTTTAAACACTCCTAGATTTCTGAATATATGCCTGGGCTGGTTGATCCTTCGTTATTTGTTATTCAACACGGTTGAGTATCATTTAACACTGCTGTTGCTCGATTATTGCCTTGGCTGATTCCTTCTTCTCTATTTCCATTCTGTTTCCAGGTACACTTTTTTGAAATGCCTTGATGTAGCTCATTGAAGTTGAAAAATGAAAGATGTTCACAGATTTATATTCGTTTGTAGGTTGTCTGTTGTCTAATTTGATAGATTGTAGTCAAGTAGAGGTAGTTAATATTTATCATTTATTTTATATTATATTAATAATAAACATACACATGGACTCTTATGGACTGTTGATCTAGTTTAGTTTACTCCCATAAGTACGAGAGCTCTGTAGGTACTAATTTCTAATTTGGTTTAATCTGTGTTACTAGTATAGTATAGTATAATGTTGTAGTTTAGTTTTTCAGTAATGGTAAGAACTAGCTCACGTTTCAGCCTGTTAATGTCAACAACCCAGTTCAAAATCAGGAATCATCTGAGTATTAGTAGAATAATGTTAGTCTAAGTTAGTTTCAGAATAGCTGGCTCGTTCTGAGTTTTTGGTCATTGATTTGTTCATGCATAATGTTCTGTGAAATCACACAACTAAGCTGTATTATTGCTGTTAAAATCGAGTTTCTGCCTCCAATTTGGCTGTCAACTTTAATAAGATTTGGGAGTTCATTAGTAAAAAAAGGTGAGATAAATAAATAAATGCAGAAAGTGAATTTTATAATCTGGCATTAAGGTACAACATAATTGCAGAAGCAGGAAGTTGGCACTGGATTGATTGGGCTGTTTGAAGTTACATTTAAGCGTGATTTCACGCTCTGCCCAGGCTTGACCCTTGAGCCGTGTTCTCAAGTTGCTGAACATGTCACTTGGGCCTGATTTCCTCAGTAGTAGGCCCAAAGTGTTGGATTCTTTGTGTTTTAAAAAAAAAATGCTCAGCATGCTTCATTTATTCACATCATAAACTATTGGGCCTGAATTGTTTGAGGGTGAATCATGAGGGTTTGGCCTTTTATCAATATGAATTAATTAGGACTTTTCTCTTTGTTATTAGAGATCAATAAAATAAAAAAATATTAGTTGCTTTAGTTTTACCTTTAAAATAATAAATGAGACGAGCCTCGCCAAATAGAAATGCATAAATTGCGGGTCCCTCAATAAATATTTATATTAAAAAATACTTAGATTTCGGGACGCGCCGTTTAGCGAATTTCACGGCTCTCCCCAAAATAATAACGCATTAGTCACTTTAGGTGCGATTTTCATAAAATTACTTTCTTAAACTCGGGTGTACTTTTATGTGACCCAAATCCAAATCTCAACAAAGTCGAAATGTATCAACAACCACGGGTGCATTGATGTGACGTGGTTCGAGACACATTTTCACGACGTTGCAGTTCTCGTTAAAAAATAATAATAATAAAAGAGGTTCAAAAAATTAAAAAAAGCGCATAAGTTAGCATGTATTAAAATCAGATAAAATAAGTCAAATACAACAGTTGAGCGACCGTGCTAGAACCACAGAACCCGGGAATGCCTAACACCTTCTCCCGGGTTAACAAAATTCCTTACTCGGATTTCTGGTTCGCGGGCTGTTAACAGAGTCAATTTTTCCTTGGATCGGGATTCAACCGGTGACTTGGGACACCATTAATCTCCCAAGTGGCGACTCTGAAATCTTAATAATAAATCCCGTTCCGATTGTTCTTTAATTGGAAAAACTCTTTTACGCCCTTGCGGGGTATAGTGAAAAAGGAGGTGTGACAGCTCTGGCGACTCTGCTGGGAACACAAACCCAGAACTTCTGTTCAGGGTTTAAGAGTTCGAGCTTAGAATAATTGTTATGTTTGGCTTTATCTGATTTTCCTACATTGTTTTCCTTCCTAATGTGCTAAATGCTTTACCGCTTTGATATTGTCTGAACTGTATATATAAACTGTGCCGAAACCCTTCTGTTTTCACCTCCGGGGATGTGCTTACTGGTTGAGACTCCCTATTCTGTTAGTGTCATACCTTGAAATAAGAAAGAGGCCGGAAAAGTTACTAAGCCGGATGATCCCGCGGGTCCCCGGTACGTAGCCCCCTCCTCGACTCGAGTTGTCCGCTCAGGTACACAGTCTAGAACACATACTTAGGTTTTGAACCTAGAATAACTTGACTCCATGCCGGATCCCTAGTAGGAACACTTATCTGCATCACGTGCATTTTGACTTAGGGGACTCAACACAGGGGTTAGGTCCGTCTAGGACAGGTAACCGGATATAAAAAAGACCACCATGATGCATTTTACATGTTGCATGTACATTTATTTGCCTCGGACTCGCGTGTTGACCGGCTTGAATATTTGAAAAAAATGGAAAATAGCGGTATAAAGAGTTGACTGCATAATTTAGAAAAATACCAATAGCGCCGAAACTCTGCCGAATTTTTTTTGAGGAAAGTGAAAAGAAAAAGGAAAAAAATAGTAAAAATGAGAAAAGGAAAAGAGGGTGAGGTATGAAATTAAAGCGAGTAGGGCCCATTTATGTTTTTTTTTATTTTGTTAAGGAAAGGGGAAAATATGAAAAACTCAAAACGATTTTACATTTTTTCAAGATCATTTTTCGAAAAAAAGGGAAAAAGAAAATCCAAAAAGATTTTGCATTTTTCATCATTTTCAGGAAAAGACAAAAAAAATATGTTTTCTCTAAGATAGTTATTTTTAATTTTCGCCCGTATCCAATCTATCCAAACTATGCTAGTTTGATTCTCACCGGATGTGAGATACGTAGGCAATCCTCATCGGGTCCAACCATCCCTTTTCAAACAATAGCCAAATAATGTCAAAATTTTAAATTTGTTGCTAAAATACGTCGCGTGACGCCATTCTTGTTTAAAATAAGCCGAATGTCCCTAAAAGGGCATCAGAAGGTTGTTTTTGCAAGAACAGCCATCCTAAGTTATTTTGAATGGTTTGCGAGCACAGCCTTAAAATCTTCACTCGAAGTGCTGAAAGGCCATATCCGCGAAACCAGCTTTTTATTTTGAATCAAAATTTGAATGAAAATAATGGTGTCATTTTTCCTTTAGGTCAAAATAAGTGAATAAATCACCTTAATAAATGTGCAGGATGAGCACGATTCAAAACGAACCTTTCTCAATCATGAATAAAATCCGTTTGGAGTTGCGTCTATGGTGGAACGATCTGGGAAAAGTAGGACAGAGCGAGGTCAACAAATATTTGAAAGGGCTTACCGGTTTATTGGAGATTGCGCCTCGGGGAGACATCATCAGAGCTTTGGTCACATGTTGGGATCCGGCATACAATGTGTTCCATTTCTCAAACTTTGAGCTTACCCCGACACTAGAGGAAATGGCTGGGTACATCGGAAAAGATGAGGTTCCTTTGAGGGACAAGTACTTAGTTGCCCCGAGAACTGTAGCCATGCACAGATTGTTAGACTATCTGAAGATACGCAGTATGGTTCACAACATAGATCTGGCAAATGGATTTTGCACCCTACACTTCATATACCATAGATATGACCACATCGGGGGGTTCAATAACACGGAAAGCAATATATGTAGTAATGGAAACCGCCAAAAAAGGGAAGAGCATAGACGTTTCGCTTTTATGGTGGTCTTTCTGGGGCTTGTGGTATTTCCAAGGAAAGACGAATCCAGGAGTTTGCCGAATCCTCGCAAGAATAGTAGGCCTGGTTAGCCAAAGAAAATGAATACAGAGCCAAAATAGGAGAATTGGAAAAGCGGGTCCAAGACCTTAAGTTTGAAAATAGCATGCAAGTTGCCAAGAAAATAGCGGCCGAAAATCCTGTCAAGAGTGCCAAAGATGCAAAACTTATAGAAAACCTAAGGCAAAAAGTGAATGACTATAGTTTTGACCTCAACAAAGTGGAAAGAGAATTATCCGGGGTTCGAAAACAATTGGCTAAAAATGCAGAAGAACAAGCCCGCATGGTTAAGTAGTTGAGAGAAGAATACGATAATGAGGTCACAAGATTAAAGAAAAGGGTCATTGCCGCAGAAAACAGAATGATCAAACAGGCAAAAGAATTCAAGGTTGAAAGGGAGAATTGCTACGCAGCATTGGCACAATTGGAAATGGACCTACACCAGCTCCAGGAACAAAATCAGCAGACTTTGGAGGCCAGGGCCCAACAGATAGGGCAATTTCTTCAGGAAAAAGGCATAATCAGAGAGAGAATAATAACTATCGCTCACTACATTACCAGGAAATGCCAAATGTGCGAGAACATGACTCAGACTACCTTCTTTGCATCGGTGATGATATTTGTGAAACAGGTAATGAATGACCTGGACAGATTTCAAGTGGAACTTGCATATAGGCCCGCAGGGAGACCGAACTATGTCCCGCGGGCACCAGGAGCTTTAATGTATTCATGAATGTCATTTGAGTCTGTAATTCCTTTTAGTAAAGTCTGTCAGTTGTATGAGTTTGTATTTTGTTTTGGGTCGGTCTGTATTTTCGTTTTGAAATAGAATAGTTGATGGTGGAGTTTGTAGTTCGTTTTGTCATTTAGAGTCTGTTAGTTGTCCTAATGCGTCTGTTTTGAGTCTTTGTAATCGAAATATTTGCTATCAGTAAAATTGAAAATTCCAAAATATTTTGCTTCTATTTTTGCAAGAACTACGCTTGGTCTGATTCATGCGGGATCATGATATATAGGCAATCCACATAGGATTCAACCATAACCAAAAGAAAAATAAAAAAAAAGGGGAAAGAAAAGAGAGGAAAAACCACAAAAAGGCAAAAAGAAAAGAAAATAGCGGAAAAACAAGAAAAGAAAGAAAATCAAGAAAGGAAGAAAATAGGAGCAAGAGAAGACAAAGGCAAGAAGGAAAAGAAAAAAAAGGAAAAGAAGGAAAAAGAATAAAAACAAAGAAAGAAAAAGTTTACAATTGGAAATAAGGAAAAAGCCGGGATGACGCACGCGACCGATCAAAAGCTGTTACCAATATGTTAAATGCCCTAACGCTAACGTGATGGTTTAACTTTGTCATGTCATTCCAGAAAGGTGGTTGGCTTGTGGTTTCAAAGTGGTAACTCTTCTTTACAACACAAGGACAAAAGGCAATGGCAAACAACAATAGAACTGAGTTGGTTGATACCGGTGCCCGACGTCAATTGGTTGAACGAGATAACGGGTTGGATGAAGAGGTGCGGATGTTAAGACAACACATGGCGGACATGTATCGGAAATGGATGACCCGGAAGGCACCACCCCCGCCACCAATTTTTCTAGATACTGTCCTTACCCAAGCTCCCAACACAATGCCAGATGACCCTCCATATTCCCTAGATACGCCCGCTTACCACAATTTTCCCAACTACCCTAGTAAATCCATCACTCATCCTCCTGATACATCTCCCCAAAATTACTCTCATGTCATGTCCACCACCCCATATAACGAACACCCACTCAAAGCTCACAATGCCCAATATCACCCCTCAGAGGTTGCTTACAAGGGCCCTGATCCCTACAAGAAGAGCTATCGGGATGAGCTTCAAGATAGAAATGAAAAGGTTATAGGAAAAGAAGGGCGAGATAGGGCACCCAGGAAGTTGAAAAGCACAGAACAGTCCTTCAGGGACAAGCGAGGAGTGGACGGCCAGGGCAGCATGCCCGCAGGGTTCAAAGTAACAAAATTTAACTTGTACGGTGGGCGTGGAGATCCGGTGGCCCACCTGAGGGCCTAATTGCAATGAAATCAAGATTGTTAGAGAAAAAGATGACGTGATGATGGCATGTTTCAGTGAAAGCCTAATTGGGGCAGCCTTGGACTGGCATACACGTCAAGATGTTGATAAGTGGCTTACATTAGGCGACATGGCTTAAGACTTTGTCCGATACTTTCAATGCAAATCAAGTGTTACCCCAGACCGCACCTCGCTATCTAAGGTGGAAAAAATGCCGGAGGAAAGCTTTAATGAGTTTGGGCTTAGATGGAGGGAGCAAGTTGCTTGAGTCAGTCCCCCGATCAGCAAAGAAGAAATGGTTAAGCTTTTTCTACAGGCCCAGGGACCCACCTACTATAGTCATTTGATACCGGCACTGGGAAAGCCTTTCAATGATGTGTTAAAAATGGGGGAGCTAGTAGAAGAAGAAATCAAGTCAGGCAAAATTGTGAGCTGTCCGGAAGCCATTCAGAACGTACCAGTAAGCATGGTCGGAAGAAAGAGGAACAGAAAAGATGATCCGATAGGTCTTCTTGATCAACACTTCTAGCCTCGACATCGTCCCCGTGGTTATCCTTGTGCACAGAACTCCCAAAGTCGCCCATCACAGTACCCAGCTCCTCGAAATACCCATCTACCCACGCGAGCTTACCAAAAATACCCCGAATCAGGTTTTCGGCCCAATCCAGCATTTAAGGATGAAAGGTTACGAAAGAAGAAAACATTCACTCCGTTGGGAGAATCATACACCATTCTGTTCCAGCGGTTAAGGACACTGGACATGTTGATGCCGATTCAGATAAAAGCGTCGAACCCTCCTCCAAAGAAGTTCGATCTTTCTCAAAAGTGCGCATACTGCTCAGGTGCCCTGGGGCACGACACAGAGAAATGTTGGAATCTGAAGAATGCAATTCAGAAGCTTATTGATGCAGGCGACATTGTCGTGCAAAGTCCAGATGCAACAAACGCATGCCAAAATCCATCTCCTGTGCATAATGAGACGCATATGGTAGGTATGATTGATCGTCAGAATGAGCCAGTAGCAGAAACCCAGAAGTAGTTTGCTCAAAATAACGTGGTGAAGACTTGTGAAAATTCCAGCAATCTTGGTGTGAAATTTAGTGGCTAAGACGTCGTGCTTGGTAATTGGGAAGACGCTCCATCTCTTGGAGTTTTGGTGGTTTATTTCGTTGTCATTTCTGTTGTCCTGGTTATTTTAGGGTTGTAATCCGGATATTGTATTATGACTCAAACCCTTTTATCCTTTCACTTTGCCTTGTTTGTCTCATCGTAGTAGCTTGTATAGTGCTGTTTAGGTTTGTTCAAGGGTTGTAACTCTAGTCTAGTTTGCTTTTTTTATTGTTTAAACCCGTTTACCATCAGTCTAATGCAATTCTCTGTTTCCCGTAATTTCTAGTCATTTTATTTAGTTCCCTTCTCCTTTTACAATTCTTTTCATGCTGGTTCTAGTGACGTGACATGCACGCATAATTCTCATCCTGTTTTTTTAAAAGTCAGTTTAGTAATGAAGTAATGAAACAATGTTGAAGATGTAATTACATTCGAGGGAAATAATTAAAGGCATTTTGAGATCACTTCGAGCCCAAATCAAGTGAAACTGGGGGCAGATAAAACATAAAGAAATACTATTGAAATGCATCATGCCACTTCGGTTTGAAGCCAAAGGCAAGTTTGCCCAAGTTTACAGGGGGGCGTTCATGGCACCGAGATTGTTGTCCAATGGTGCTAGGTAATTGAGAGATACAGAAGAAAAATATGTGAATCAATCAAAAGGTATTATGTGTGTTTTCCTCAGCTTGTTTAACTGTGTAGTTTGTACTTGGCATGTTTTGGAGATTGGAATGACGAAGGCATTTTATTCTACTATCAAAACACTTAATCCTTTGTTACCCCTTTGAGCCTCAGTTATTTTCTTGCATACCCCTCTTTCGAAATCAATAATAAAACTCGTAATCCCGAGCGGGGAAAGTAGGTGGAGAAACAAGAGAAAAACAGTGAAAAAGAAAGGAAAAGAAAAAGAAATGAAAAGAAGAGAAAAAGAAAAAGAAAAGAAAAGAGGAAAAAGAGAAAAGAAAGAAAAAACAAAGAACAAGAAAAGAAAAGAAGAGAAAGAAAAGAAAAGAGAAAAGCAAGAAAAGAAAAGAGAAAGAAAAGAATGAAAAGAAAGGAAAAGAAAGTGGAAGAAAGGAAAGATCACGACAACAAAAGTAGTCGCCTGAACTACGTTCGACTTGATCCCGAAAGGGTACGTAGGCAGCCTCTCTCTGAGGTTCAGTCACACCAAAATAAAGTCCAGAAGTCCCCAAGGAAGAAACTGGGGTAGAAATTGTGGTCGTGCAAGAGATTTGATTTCGAAAGTTGTAATTTTGAACCCACGTTGAATTATTTTTGAGCCTTTGATACCCTTCTTTCTAACCCCATACAAAAGCCTGCATTATGGTCCAAAGAAAGACCTTCTGATCAGTCTTTAAGAAATGCCGAGTCAAGAAAGTAAAGGTGAATTATGTTAGAGGCCACACTCCAGTACAAGAAGCAAACACTCCGGTGCAAGAAGAAAAATGATGAAAATGAGAGAGTCTTGTTGATGAAATCTTTCACGGATACCCCAAGGCATTGAAAGATGAGAAAAATCAAAATGAGAGAGTCTTATTGGTGAAAACCCTCACGGGCACCGTAAGGCGATGGTGAGTTGAGAGAAAAACGAAAATGAGAGAGGCTTGATGGTGAAAACCCTACGGGCACCACAAGTCGACTAAAGATGGTGAATCAAATCAAGCAAGCGGAGCATTGAAGCCCAGTTTCACGGCGAAAAGGTACAACAAAAGACGAACATCAGATTTGCTAAAACAAAGTAGGCTGCAGGTGCATGTCAAGGTCATTAGAGTCGGTATCCACATCCGATAGGTTTCTACTTTGTAGTTTTTTGTTAGGAATCATCTCTTTCATTGTCCTCCTACTATATTCCTTTTGTCCTGTTTACTTTCTCTTCCTGAGTCTGTTTGGTCATAACAAGTAAGAAATGACTTCAAATCTGCCACCAAGCTTTCCAATTGAACAAAATGGGATCTTGCCAGCATATCAAATTGCCATAAGTTAGGAAAGAACAACAGGCATACTGAGTTGGCAACAATCTACATGCTTTGGTACCCTTGTGAAATGCAAAGACTTGGTATATGTCAATTCATGAACGATGTCACAAATGAAGGGTCAGAACAAACAGACCAAAGTTATTTCCTGAGATAAGCTTGATAAAAGGGTGTTAAACCGGTCACGAGCAAGACTTCCAAGCAGAAGTCAAAGTCTTCATAGCTAATAGGGGAGCTGTAGAACTCAAGGACCGGGACCAGGGGTTAAGTCAAGAAAGAACAACATGCATCTTGAGTGGGTGGCAATTGACGGGCTTCAGAATTCGTGAGAAATACAATGGTTTGATACAGGAACCATGCAACAGATGGAGGGTGTTTTGGTGAACGGGTCAGAGGTATTTTCCGTGTCAAGGATAATGAAGAAAGTGGTTAATCAATAAACAAGCAAGGTCTTCGAGGGGGAAGCAATTATCATGGCAATTGAAGGAGCAATAAACCTTAAAGTTGAAGCCTGTTTAAGCTGAGGAAGAACATCATACACACAGAATGGGGGGCAACAGTCGTGCTTTGGAATTTACATGACACATAAAGATTGGGGAGATACCAGTTCATGCAACACAACAGATAGAAGATAGTGGGAGGGTATTCTATGTGATGACGATGACAGATAAAGGGGTTAGTCCAGAAACAAGCAAGGTCCTCGAGTGGAAATCAGTCATCTTGGCAAATGCAAAAATAGCCGTCCTCAAAGTTCAAGGCCATAAACCAACCACCACATTTTAAACTCACAAGTTTCCTTTGTTTGAAGCAGGAACAAAGCAGTGCAAGAAAGTCGGTTCAATAATAGGAAGGAAATGAAAGGAAGAAAAGGAAGAAGAGGAATGCCGACAAAATGGAAGTTTCGCAAATTTTGCCCTTGCCTATCTTGCTAGTGTGCATAAAATGCTGCCATTGCTTTTCACATTTTTTCCTCCTAGGAGAAAAGTCCTAGTCTGATGGATTTTCCTCCAGATTAAAATCTTAGTCTGATGAAATTTCTCCTAGGATCAAAATCTTAGTCTGATGAAACTTTCTTCTAAGATAACAAAAAACTAGTCTGATGAATTTTCTCCTAGGATCAAAATCTTAGTCTGATGAAACTTTCTCCTAAGATAACATGATAACAAAAACCTAGTCTGATGAATTTTCTCCTAGGATCAAAATCTTAGTCTGATGAAATTTCTCCTAGGATCAAAATCTTAGTCTGATGAAACTTTCTCCTAAGATAACAAGATAACAAAAACCTAGTATGATGAATTTTCTCCTAGGATCAAAATCTTAGTCTGATTAAACTTTCTCCTAAGATAACAGGATAACAAAACCCTATTCTGATGAATTTTCTCCTAGAATCAAAATCATAGTCTGATAAAACTTTCTCCTAAGATAGAAACCCTAGTCTGATGAATCTTCTCCTAGGGTCTGCATCTTAGTCTGATGAATCTTTCTCCTAAAATAACAGAAAACCTAGTCTGATGAATTTTCTCCTAGGATAAAAATCTTAGTTAAATAGTTTCACTCACAAGGGACGTACATGCCAAAAAAGTCTTTAGTTTCACTCTCACCGTCGCATTAGTAGCTTAGGTAACAATTCACAAGTCTGCCTAGCCACCAAACTGGGGCAGAATATTTTCTTTGTTTGTTTATTTTGTTGTAATCAGGAGCCCACCTGGAGAACAAGGGAATATTTTTCAAGTTTCAGCAATCAGGAGCCCACCTGGAGAATAAGGGAATACTTTTCAAGCTTCAGTAGTCAGGCGCCCACCTGGAGAACAAGGGAATACTTTTCAAGTTTCAACAGTCAGGCGCCCACTTGGAGAACAAGGGAAGTACAATTCAATTTTAGCTTTTAATTTTTAATATTTGATAACATGTTGTACCCAGTTACCAAACTGGGGCAGAAAATTTTCTTTGTTTGTTTATTTTGTTGCAGTCAGGAGCCCACCTGGAGAACAAGGGAATACTTTTCAAGTTTCAGCAGTCAGGCACCCACCTGGAGAACAAGGGAAGTACAATTCGAAATTTTAACTTTTAATTTTTAATATTGGATAACATAACGTGCCCAGTTACCAAACTGGGGCAGAATATTTTCTTTGTTTGTTTATTTTGTTGTAGTCACGAATCCACCTGGAGAACAAGGGAATACTTTTCAAGTTTCAGCAATCAGGAGCCCACCTGGATAACAAGGGAATACTTTTCAAGCTTCAGCAGTCAGGCGCCTACCTGGAGAACAAGGGAAGTGCAATTCAAATTTTAGCTTTTAATATTCGATAACATGTTGTACCCAGTTACCAAAGTGGGGCAGAAAATTTTCTTTGTTTGTTTATTTTGTTGCAGTCAGGCGCCCACCTGGAGAACAAGGGAATACTTTTCAAGATCAGCAGTCAGGCGCCCACCTGGAAAACAAGGGAATTACAATTCAAATTTTAGCTTTTAATTTTTAATATTTGGATAACATGATGTGCCCAGTCACCAAACTGGGGCAGAAAATTTTCTTTGTTTGTTTATTTTGTTGCAATCAGGAGCCCACTTGGAGAATAAGGGAATACTTTTCAAGCATTGCAGTCAGGAGCCCACCTGGAGAACAAGGCAATACTTTTCAAGCGTCAGCAATCAGGAGCCCGCCTGGAGAATAGAAGCACATATTTCAAATTTCAGCAGTCAAGTATCACTCGAAGGAATGGCAAAACATCGCCAATCACAATTCAAGGCAACAACACAAAAATTATAGTGGAAGAATACAAGTTCAAGGCAACACAAGAGCGAGTTTGAAGACATAGATAGGACCTTTTTGTAATTCATAGATCATAGCTTAGGCTAGCTTCTTTTTATTTTGACACGGTGTAATAAGGAGGCCAACGAGCAATAGCAACAGCAACAACAGTGAAATCACAACTCCTGATAGTCCCAGCTACCAAACCTTCCCGAACTACACTGACCTGATTCCTTTGTAGCCAAGGATATGTAGGAACCTTTGAAGCGGGGTGCGGTCAAACTTTTCCAAAATGCTTCACACGGAATATTCAAACGGGGAAAATCGCTCGTTTCCGATCACTTATCTTTGCACAAAAACTCTTCGTGTTTCCGGGCAAAGAGGGGCAGTTGTGAGCACATGATTTTTGCCTTAAGTGGATTATTCCCAAAAATTTCAAACAAAATGATTTCTGTGTTATTCTACAATTTTTTTGAGTTTTTTGTGTTATTTTCTGGTAATTATTGCATTTTATCTGTGCATTTTAATTCATATTAAAAATACAAAAATACATTTGCATTTAGGATATAATTTCATATTTTAGGATTAATTAGGGGTTAACTTGTTTTAGAATAAAATATGAAGAAAATAACAAAAATAGTTCACTTTTGTATTTTTTAATTGTTTAATTGTGAATTCGTCATGAAATAGATTTCAAACAATTTTAGGAGTTAATTAGTTTAACTTTGAAATATATTAGGACTTTATTTCAATTTTTGTATTTTTATAAAATATAAAAAAATACAAAAATACAAAAAAACAACAAATAAAAGAAACAAATGAAAAGAAAACAAATAGAAAAAAAGGGTTGATTAATAAAAGACCCAAATTGGGCCATTTCAATTAAATTCACCAGCCCCAAAGACCCCTGACCCATACTCCAGTCCAGCCCAAAAATCCCCAAACCCGGCCTGCCCTTTTCCTTAACCAAACAACGCTGTTTGGGGTCCTCAAATTTGGGCCATCAATTTCTCATCATCCAACGGCTGTGGTGCCTTCTCCATGATTAAATATAAGTGTAATAACACTTCACCAAAAATTAACGACCAAACCCTTTCATCCTCGTACTCACCGGCTCCCCCTGTAACACCACTGCCCTAACCGTCAGTCCGCCGTCCGCCGCCGGCCAGAAATCGCCGCCGGTGGAGGCAAAGCTCCAAAAGACCTCAAAATTTCACCACACACTCCCCTTCCCCTCCTCTTTCTAACCCCTATAACCATCTCCCTCGAATCATAACCCAACTTCTCGAATATTAGATCGAAATCTTTGGCCAAAACCCAAATTCATCCAAACCTTGCCAAAATCACACCACACACTCCCCTCACTCCCCTCTCCCCAAATCCTTTATTAGTTTCCGTCGAATATCACTGGTTATGTTCGAATTTCAAATCTAGGGTTGGGGGTCAGCTTGTTTTGGGAGTTTTCAGGTCGATTGATTTCTGTTTCACGTTATCTACCTATTTTTGACGAAATAGACAAATAACGTTAATTGAAAATCAATTTCGATGAGGTAGCCATGTGAAGTCTGAAATTAGTAAGTTCTGTTCTTCACCTTCCTTCTTTTTTTAATTTTGTTTCTTCATAATTTTTATTTCTAGTTCAATTTTTGTCTAAGATGATTCCATTTACATAGTTTCCAATGATAATTGATTACGTGATTATTTGTTTAGGATTAGTAATCATAGTCATTCTCTTCTTTTCTTTCTTTGATTGTTTCGTCTCATTGGTCTCAGTTCATGATTATCAGTAATTGATTATTTTGTTGTTTGGATATTGCTGAATTAGGCTAGTTTAATTGTAGTTAGGATTTTGTTTAACTAATGTTAAGGGGTGGGTTCAATTAACTGAAGTAGGTAACCCTAGGCTGAATTCAAGGGTAGTTTGGTACTTTAAAATGCATAAGAATGTTTTAGTTACAACTAGGATCTTCTAGGACCTTCTAAAGTAGGGCCTTAGTGCAAGGGTCAACAATTTTAGTGTGTTAAATTGAGGCTCAATTCAGAAAATAAAGGACTAAATGAGTAAATAAAGAGGGACTAATAGGCAATTGAGAATCTGAAATATTCAAAACCCTCTGCCTATAAAAAGGCAGTGTGGATTTCCTTGCTTCTTAAGTTTTTGAGATCCCAAAAATTTCCCCCAAAAATAGTCTCTCAAGTTTCCAGATCTGAATCCTGAAATTCAAAACTCAACAAACCAACAAAAAAAATCAATTAGATACTTCAGGCTAATTTCAACTTTCAGTTAGTAATTCTTATTCTTCTAGCGCAATACTTGATTGCTGAAACTTCAGATGTTTACTGGTTGGTTTTCAAGTGATTCTGGGTTTATTCAGGCTGGTTTCGAGTCGATTTGATAGTTATACTTGGTTTTAAACACTCCTGGATTTCTGAATATATGCCTGGGTTTTTTGATCCTTTGTTGTTTGTTATTCAACATGGTTGAGTATCATTTAACACTGCTGTTGCTCGATTATTGCCTTGGCTGATTCCTTCTTCTCTATTTCACTTCTGTTTCCAGGTACACTTCTTCGAAATGCCTTGATGTAGCTCATTGAAGTTGAAAAATGAAAGATGTTCACAGATTTATGTTCGTTTGTAGGTTGTCTGTTGTCTAATTTGATAGATTGTAGTCAAGTAGAGGTAGTTGATATTAATCATTTGTTTTATGTTATATGAATAATAAACATACACATGGACTCTTATGGACTGTTGATCTAGTTTAGTTTACTCCCATAAGTACGAGAGCTCTGTAGGTAGTAATTTTTAATTTGGTTTAATTTGTGTTACTAGTATAGTATAGTATAATGTTGTAGTTTAGTTTTTCAGTAATGGTAAGAACTAGCTCACGTTTCAGCCTGTTAATGTGAACAGCCCAGTTCTTAAATCAGGAATCATCTGAGTATTGATAGAATAATGTTAGTCTAAGTTAGTTTCAGAATAGCTGGCTCGTTCTGAGTTTTTGGTCGTTGATTTGTTCATGCATAAGGTTCTATGAAATCACACAATTAAGCTGTATTATTGCTGTTAAAATCGAGTTTCTGCCTCCAATTTGGCTGTCAACTTTAATAATATTTGGGAGTTCATTAGTAAAAAAAGGTGAGATAAATAAATAAATGTAGAAAGTGAAATTTATAATCTGAGATTAAAGTACAACATAATTGCAGAAGCAGGAAGTTGGCACTGGATTGATTAGGCTGTTTGAAGTTACATTTAAGCGTGATTTCACGCTTCTGGCCAGGCTTGACCCTTGAGTCGTGTTCTCAAGTTGTTGAACATGTCACTTGGGCCTGATTTCCTCAGTAGTAGGCCCAAAGTGTTGTATTCTTTGTGTTTTAAACAAAATGCTAAGCATGCTGCATTTATTCACTTCATAAACTACTGGGCCTGAATTGTTTGAGGGTGAATCATGAGGGTTTGGCCTTTTATCAATATGAATTAATTAGGACTTTTCTCTTTGTTATTAGAGACCAATAAAATAAAAAAATATTAGTTGCTTTAGTTTTACCTTTAAAATAATAAATGAGACGAGCCTCGCCAAATAGAAACGCATAAATTGCGGGGCCCTCAATAAATGTTTATATTAAAAAATACTTAGATTTCGGGACGGGCCGTTTAGCGAATTTCACGGCAATAATAACGCGTTAGTCACTTTAGGCGCGATTTTAATAAAATTACTTTCTTAAACTCGGGTGCACATTTATGTGACCCAAATCCAAATCTCTACGAAGTCGAAATGTGTCAACAACCACGGGTGCATTGATGTGACGTGGTTCGAGATGCGTTTTCACGACGTTACAATTCTCATTAAAAAATAATAATAATTAAAGCGGTTCAAAAAATTAAAAAAGCGCATAAGTTAGCATGTATTAAAATAAGATGAAATAAGTCAAATACAACAGTTGATCGACCGTTCTAGAACTACGGAACTCGGGAATGCCTAACACCTTCTCCCGGGTTAACAGAATTCCTTACTCGGATTTCTGGTTCGCGGACTGTTAACAGAGTCAATTTTTCCTTGGATCGGGATTCAACCGGTGACTTGGGACACTATTAATCTCACAAGTGGCGACTCTGAAATCTTAAAAATAAATCCCGTTCTGATTGTCCTTTAATTGGAAAAACTCCTTTACGCCCTTGCAGGGTATAATGAAAAAGGAGGTGTGACAAATACGATTAAAGTTGACTTTGGTCAATATTTTGGGTAAATGGACCCGGACCCGAGATTGGACGGTCCCGGAAGGTCCATAGAAAAATATAGGACTCGGGCATGTGCCCGGAGTCGAATTTCGAGGTCTAGAGCCCGAGGAAAGAATTTTTCAAAAATTATTAAGGAAAAAAAGAAATATAAATTGATTAAAAGACTATAGTATCGGGCTCATATTTTGGTTTCGATGCCTGGTACAAGTCTTATATATGGTTTAAGCGCTTTCTGTAAAATTTGGTTGAAAATAGACATCGTTTGACGTGTTTCGGACTCGAAATGGAAATTTGATGCTTTATGAATATTTCAAAGAAAAACATGAGTTTTGAGGCTTGATTCGATGTATATAATGTTATTTTGGCGATTTGATCACACGGGTAAGTCCGTAGGATGTTTTTGAGGTTGCGTGTATAAAATATTTGGAGCCCCGAGGGCTCGGGTGAGTTTTGGATAGGCCACGCATTGCATTTTTGAACTTGTAGAAATATGGTATTTTGGCTTCTGCAATTTTCGCAAATGCGAAGCCAACGTTCGCAAATGCGAATGCCCAGCTACCACAAATGTGAAGGCTGGTTTGCAAATACAAAACCAGCCCAGGCAGGCCAAGGTTCGCAAATGCGAAGCCAGACATCGCAAATGCAATGGACACTGGATCGCAAATGCGAGACACAGTTCGCAAATGCGAAGGGTCCCTTGGGCAGCTTGAGTGTCCAAATGCAAACAAGATGTCACAATTCCCAAGCCTGCAGGGTTCGCAATTGCGAACCCAAGTTCACAATTCCCACATCCGAGGCCCAGCAAATTTTATACTTAGTCAAATTTTCATCATTTTTCATCATTCTTTCAAAACCCAAACACCATAGGCGATTTTTCAAGAGCAAACTTCATCCCAAATCATTTGTAATTTGATGTTTACTCAATTCTTTCAATCTTTAACATCATTAAACATGTTTTCCACTTGAAATCAAGGATTTTCATAGGTGAAATTGGGGTTTTTGGGTAGAACCTAGGTTTTCTATAAATTGGGGAGTTGGACCTCGATTTGAGGTCCGATTTCAAAATAAATTATATATTTGAGTTCGCGAGGGAATGGGTAACCGGGTTTTGGTTTGAACCTCATACTTTGACCACGTGGGCCCGGTGGCATTTTGGGAATTTTTGAGTAAAACTTTGGGAAATTCACTTTCATGCATTCAAATTGATTCAACTAGCATTTGTTGATACATTAAAGTAATTTGTGATTAGATTCGAGCGAATTGGAGGTGGAACCGCAAGGTAAAGCGATAGTTGAGGATTAAGTGGATTTCAAGGATTTGAGGTAAGTGTTTGGTTTAACCCTAGCTTGATGGAATAGGAGTTGAGTCTTGTTGCTAATTGCTATGTGATTGAGTACGATGTATAGGCATGGTTACGAGTATCTATACATTGGTGTCTAGCATGACCGTGAGTCCTTATAAAGTGATTATCATTAATTGGTTGTGAATTCCGTGCTTATTGGAGGATTCTATATGTTGTGAATAATATGTGAACAGTGATATGATTATTTGATACCTAGAAGCATTGGCTCGAATTGTGATACGAATATTGAAAGTATATGAAATTACTGTATTCTTGGGAGTGTTGCCTCAAAATGGTAGAGTGGACTATAACAGAAGAAAAGTAAGAAAGAGAAAGCGTTGTTGATTATTCCCTTGTCGGGATGTTTGGTTGAACTTGTTAGATTCTTTCCCTTGCCGGGATTTCCTCAAATATTTGCTTATTTTTATGCCCCTTAATTGTGACTGTTGTTTGGGGAGTCAGACTGATAAATGATATGGGTCAGGTTGCACGCCGCAACAGTGGTATTTGTGGATCGGGTTGCACGCTGCAACATTGGTAATTATGGACCGGGTTGCACGCCGTAACAAATATATATGAGGATCGGGTTGTGAGCCGCAACAATGATACATGATAAATGATATGGGTCGGGTTGCACACCGCAACAGTGGTATTTATGGATTGGGTTGCACGCCGCAACAATGGTAATTATGGACCGGGTTGCACGCCGCAACAAATATATATGAGGATCGGGTTGTGCGCCGCAACAATGATATATGATAAATGATATGGGTCGGGTTGCACGCCGCAACAAATATTACGAGGATCGGGTTGCGCACCGCAACAATGATACATGATAAATGATATGGGTCAGGTTGTGCGCCCCATCAGTGGTATTTGTGGATCGGGTTGCACGCCGCAACAATGGTAATTATGGTCCGGGTTGCACGCCACAACAGTTATTGATACCATGTGTTTATATTGAGTATTGATTCCTTGTTCATTGTGAATCTAAGCTGCTTTAGCCTGTTACTCGGGATTACTGTTACTATTGTTATCTCCCCATAGCATGTTCCCCCCCCCCCATATTGTTAGTTGTTTGGTATTTTGTTTCCGCTGTATATTTATAACGGCACAGGTTTATGTGGTGTCCGGTCTAGCCTCGTCACTTCTTCACCGGGGTTAGGCTAGACACTTACCAGTACATGGGGTCGGTTGTGCTGATGCTACACTTCTGTGCATTTTTGCACAGGTCCAGGTTTTGAGGAGCAGTAGCAGCATTAGTGCGGGAGTAGGCTTCTATTTTACGAGACCGAGGTAGACTTGCAGGCGTCCGCAGGCCCGGCGTCTCTTCCTTATGTTCTCTTTTAGACTGTTGCCTCCTTGTTTCGAGACAGACAGCTTTTATGCTTCTTTCAAACCTTTGTATTTATTATATTCTTAGTGGTTCGTGAGTGATGTGACACCAAATCTTGGGTAGAGGCTATTATTGACTATTCCGTGTTTGATTCAGACTTATAAATTAGACTTCCGCTATTATTATCATTACTATTATTATTATTATTATTGAATTCTATATTTCTCGTTGATGCTATAAATTATTGACATATTTGTTTATTAAATGGAAAGGTAAATAAGTTGGCTTGCCTAGCTACCACGAGTAGGCGCCATCACGATCCCGATGGTGGGAAATCCGGGTAGTGACAAGTTGGTATCTGAGTACTAGGTTACATAGGTCTCACAACTCACGGACAAATTTAGTAGAATTTGAGGGGTCGGTACGGAGACATTGTCACACCTCCTTTTCAGCTTATTATAGGGCTTTTACTACACCCGGGAAGGGATATAGTAATAAAGGAGTTTTTCCAATTTAAGGACAACCGAAACGGGATTCATTTGTTTAAGATTTAGAGTCGCCACTTGGAAGATTTATGGTACCCCAAGTCACCGGTTTGAATCCCGAATTGGGGAAAGGGTTGACTCTGTATTACAGTCGCAAACCAGAAATTCGAGTAAGGAATTCTGTTAACCCGAGAGAAGGTGTTAGGCACTCCCAAGTTCCGTGGTTCTAGCACGGTCACTCAACTGTCATATTTGGCTAAAATATTTTATTTTAATACATGTTATCCTATTTGTGCATTTTTTAAATTAATTAACGCTTTTGTCAAATTATTTTAAGAAAGTGAACGTCGTTTTAAGAACATGTTTTTGGATCACGTCACATGAAATGCACCCGGATCCTCGACACATTCTTATTCGACGTTTTCGGATTTGGATTTGGGTTGCATGAAATGCACACCCGTATTAGGAGGGTAAGATTATTAAAA